>JAUTDX010006969.1:0-21833 GCA_030844895.1 Ambrosia x helenae | reverse complement strand
CGTTTTGGACCAGAAATACATGGTTCAACGTCACTTAAGTCTAGTTGTAGATAAGACGAGTAAACTATCTCTTGTTGAGGCTGTTTTCACAATGTAGATAGTGAAAACTGAGCATTGGATTAATACTTTAATAGTAAACGTAAAATGGTTGGGAGAGATAAAGGGAACTAGCCTGACTATATCGACAAACATATTGTTTGCTCGCAAGTATGCTTCAATCATAGCCACCTAAAAGTAATCAAGACAAAAAAAAAAAAAAATACAATAAAAGAAATGGCCTCACAATCCACTAATAAGTATAATTTCCTATGATTTTTTTACTTACAGAATCATCACTTCTTCCCGTTAACTTAAGGTACTGCAGCGTGACATGATCTACAGGGAAGAAGCCCATGGTTGCACCGTACTCGGGTGACATATTTGCAATAGTAGCTCTATCAGCCAATGACAGTTCACTCATACCCTCACCTGCATGTACAAACCACAACAAAGATAGGAGAAAGTATCATGTCGCTACTAGTGATGTGAAATACGGCTACAAAAACGATCAACTTAACATCTGAATGCTAGTTGCAGAGACATTACCATAAAACTCGACAAACTTGCCAACAAACACCATGCTTTCTTAACATCTGAGTCACAGTTAACACCAAATCAGTGGCTGTGATGCCGTTTTGCAGTTTGCCAGACAACTTGAATCCAACAACACCAGGCAAGACCATGCTCATGGGCTGTCAATGTCAGAAAGGAGTCAACCAGTTACAATAAAGCTGATTAAATTCGGTTAGGTGCATACTCCAAGGTCGCTCTGAAACACGATATATGTTGGATAACATTTGATATTTGCACTGCAATTTATAAAGACCGTATAGTTTGGATACATTTAAGTGTGCCATTCCTGGCCAAGCATCGTTGCTTCCGCTTCGATTCCTCCTACTCCCCAACCAGCTACTCCAATCCATCGATCATGGTTGTGTGCGAATCAGTCCCAACAACACTATCAGGATACAGAATGCCATCAGTGTTGAAGACAATCCGTCCAAGATACTCTAAATTGACCTGAATAGACGAAATAAAACGTCAAATTTGCATATAGGCATCAAAAATTCAAAAATTTAAAATATGTTTGAATGTCTAAATATTTATTTACCTGGTGAATAATACCAGAACCGGGCGGAACCACAAGCATGTTATCAAATGCATGTGACCCCATTTTAAAAAGGTGAACCGCTCATTGTTGCGCTGAAATTCAAGGTCCATGTTTGCTTGGACAGCATTTGCACTTCTTGAAACATTAACCTGAACAGAATGGTCAATCACAAGGTCTACTGGTACCTGCGAAAAGAATGCCGTCAGTCACATGCATTGATGATGGTAATGGTTGATAATAATAATATTACTCACCAATGGATTGATTAGCTTAGAGTCACCACCAAGTTTGTTCATAGCATCTCGCATACACGCAAGATCAACCACAGCCGGAACAGCAGTATAATCCTAAGAAAATATCACGCGTTATTAAACTAACAAAACAGGTTCCAAACAAATACACATGCATATTTGATGATATTCACATGTAAGAGAATACGGGTCGGTTTAAATGGGATCTCACTTGCTTTGGTGAAGTATTTTCCCAGTCAATGATCTTCTCAACATCGTTACGGGTAACTTGAAAATTATCACAGTTGCGTATGGCAGACTCAAAAGAATCCTGATAGAGTATGGAAGCTTGTCTGCAAACACATGAATTTGCATATCACAAAGACGTTTAATATCAAATGGAACGATAAGGTAGCTGCAAAATAAAGTAGTAAGAACAAAGATTGCAAATTATAATGTTACCCAACAAATATTCTGAATAATAATAGTAATGTCACATTGCATATAATACTAACATGAGTTAACAGAATCTATTATAAAAGCTATGTGATCAGACTAATACAAGTTTAATGTTCATACAATCCTAGGATCATTTAGAGCAGGAAGACTGTAAAACTTTCCGAATTCGCCTCCTCCAGGCCTGGGGAGAGTGGTTAATATGCCCTTCAAAGGATTTTCAGAAGCTGCACATCGTTTAACAAAAAATTAGACCATTCACAATAAGGAAACCGAAAAAAACACTAAAAAACGTGCGAAGTCAGCTTCCACGTCAAAGGTTGCGCTTTGGATGACATAAGGCGATTGTTTTACATGAAGCACAGGTGAGGCGTGCGCCTCATCTACATTTTCATTTTCAGCAAAATGTTGTACACAGCTGAGGCGCGCACCTCATCTACATATATAGGTATTTTATATAGTAAAACATATATTAAGCTTTTATAGCTAAATTTTTGGGTAGAGGATGCTAAAAACATATAATAAGATATATAAAAGAAACAACATAATCATTTTGCGCTTCGCGTATGAAAAGGTCACCGCTTTTGCGCTTTACGCCTCGGTTTTAGACTTTATCGCCTTGGTGCGTTTCTCGCTTTTTAAAGTCGCTAATCAACTTTTACAGTCAATACATTTTTTTTTTCTAAAGGGTAATTTCATAATTATCACTATAGCACCAAGTGCAGGTAAAATATTCTTTTAGTTAGATTTGCAACAACACCATTTAAAAACACTAATTAATTTTTTTTGGGTAAAATATATTTCTTTTTCGTTCCATAGTAAAAACCAAGTTAATAAATAAGCGAGCAACAAGCTGCGCTGTCATCCCTTTTAAATGACAAATAACCCCAAAATTAAAGCAGCAATAACGCGTTATTGCAATACAACAACAAATTGATTGCTAAATTAACTTAAAATAAAATAGTAAGTAAACCTAAGAAAAAAAAAAGTAGTCTAGTTACCCCTTTGGTGAAACGGCTATATTTTTACTGTTTTACAGTTTTACTAGAAACAAACAAAATCAATAGAAAAATAATAAATTTGATCAATAATAGTAGAGATACATAGATATACCCATGGAAGTGATGTTTCTTTGAAATTGTTGAAAAACAGATGAAGAAAAGTTATCAAGTCGTTCAACATTTAGGGATGAGAGTGAGTGGATGAGTGAAAACAGATGATAAGATGCGGATAATGTTAACTAGTAAAATTACCGTGAATTGTATAGCTTCAGTTCATTACGGTAGATGTCGGGTATTTTTGGCAATGAACTTTTAAGAGCTTCAAGCTTTTAAGGAGAGCTCCTACTCAATCACGACGCATTGACAAAGATATTTGTAACAATAATAAGTGAACCCCGGACAATATTCTGAAACAAATATATATAGTTTTTGCCAAACATCAAGTATGACGAGCTTTTGAAAGGTTTTTCGACAACGCAACTATGTTTATTGTTCGTATTCAAAAATATATAAACGTCTGATTTACTTGGGAAAGATTTATGCAAAACAAACTTTTGAATACTTTAAATGTCGGATTTTGGGATTTAATGTAGCATTTATTATTAATTGGAATATTAATAACAATAAGAATTATATTTTGCAAAGTGTATTTTCCTAAAAATAAACGTACAAGACAAATGCATTTATCCGACTAGCGAGACGAGCTACGCTCAGGATAAGTTGTACGTTTCGTAATATTGATCCAACGTGGTTTATACACAAATAGTAACAAGTGATTAACTTGAGTATTAAGTCGCAGAAAACATATTTAAGTCACGATCGGTTCGTCGAGTTAAAGCATAGTAGTACTCGAGTTAATACACGCGAGTCTAGATATTTGGATAAACTATCTTTTAGCCGGATAATAGGCTAGGTTTATATGTGTTAGACTTTAAGGTGTCCTTTGTTGGTTATAGGACACGAGGAGGTCGGTCAAAGCTTCGGGCTTGTTTGCTAGCTTAGCATGGAAATTAAGGTGAGTTCATGACCCCACTTTTTACTGTTTTATAAATGTTTTCGGGGGAAAGACATGCTTCTTTTATGAAAACCTGAGGAATTCCAAACGAACAAGTTTTTGAAAAATGAAATGGGTGCGTGAGTGTCACGACCCTACTTTTACTGGTTTTTACTTTCAGGGAAGAAACATGCTACATACTTACTTACGAAAGGTCATGTTATACTATGGTTACTTTACATTACTATACGGCTTTTTCGGAAAGTCCCAGGGGGAAACCATATGAATGTGCGGGAATGCACAACGAGGGAAATGTGGATAGATCTATTGGGCCTCACAAACCCACCGACGGCGGGGATGCCGGGGGGTGCATATTGTCTCTAACTATCGGGTTATCGAGGCATCGGTAACCCAGTCAATCTGGGCTGGATTCAACATTTGGTACATGTTCAGTAATGGGTTCCCAACCGTAGTAGTAAAAAAAAACACTTAACGTCTAGCTAACGTTCTTATAACCTAGTAGTAACGGATATGATCTTTTCAAACTTATGGGAAAACTCTTCTGCAAAACTTATGAACTCACCAGCATTATATGTTGACTTTTTAAGTATGTGTTTCAGGTTTAAACTTTGGTAACGGCACGGTTGGAGTAGTCGGCATATTGGGATCGGGGATCCTAGAGGGTTAGCATTGGCGTTCAAGAAACAAAAGGTCTTAGATGCATCTTTCCGCTGCGTTGGCGAAGCTACCAAACGTCACAACCGACGAGGGAAAAAGTCGGGGTGTGACACTGGAGCTTTTAATAAAATGTATAAAATGACCAAAATGAGCATAATTAAAAGTTTGTAAGGAAGGTTTTTATTTTATTTTTATAATATAATGGGTATTTGTGTCATTTACTCATTAAAAACTTGTAACTAGTAGGAGCTTTTTTTTAAACGCTAGTACTACTAGCTTTTCAATATAAAGCTTTTTCTGTAAGATTTGTTGGATGTAATGAAAAAGACATATGAATGTGTGGCTTATGAAATTATAAGTTGTTTAACTTATCACTTTATGTGGGAGAAGGCATGGAATCGTGGGTATACATATATATGTATGGGTGGCTGATTCTTTGTGCACAAACACATGGTTTTTATGAGCTTGTTATCTAGATCGAATTGTCGTGTGTATGTGTATACATATATCTATGTTTTGGCCAGGTGACAAAAACACCTATGCCGTGTGTTTCTATGTATATATACGTATATACAGTTGTGGATGGTCGAGTATACATGGGTTTATGTGGATATATGATGTGTCATAAATATCCATTATCAATAGAACTTTGTTATCGGATATTACCATATGTTAATATGTGTGATCATGTAAGCTATATACATATGTTATTGAGGGCTTATCATGTGTTATTGAGTATTATCAACTTGTGATAAACACTTGCTTTGTTCTTTGGTAGTGCTTCATGATTTGTGTGGGTGATAACCTCATAAAACACATTGTAATTGTTCGGGTTTGAGTGGATTGTGTTGCTTTCCACTTGGGCATTGTCACGTGTATTACTGTTTTGTTCATGTGTGGTAATCGGGTATCTGGTTGCTCTCTGTTGAGTGTGTGATTGGCTTGACTGTTCAACGTCAATTGTCTTGTATAGTCCGGGTGTTGTATGCATAGACGGATAATCTATTGAATTTCCACAGTAACTCAGGCTTTACTAGACTGGGGGGGGGGGGGTATTATGTGTGCAAAAATGTCTAATTATGCTCATGAAATGACAGTAATAAGTAAAATGTGTACGGATGTTGACCTGGATCGTTGACTGGTGTTACACTTCCAATCGGCCTCTCGGATTCCGGGGTTGGTGCCTCGTTTCAAACTCTGGGTCATCATTTATATTGATAGTTCAACGCGCATCCGACCCACCAGTACTGTAACTCCTCGATGCGCTTGTTTTCGACCTTTTCCCTTGTTCCACCTCATTAGGCACCACTTTTAAACTTTTCACACTTGCTAAAAATTTCGTACAATCTCATGCATCCTCACGACCCGTTGTTCTTGGTGTATCTTTCAAGAGCCACTTTCAACACGTTGTCATCACTTTGGCCCGAGGTACGATTGTTCCGAGCATTTTGATTGTAACCCGCAAAAAGTTGGCATTTTTCCATCATCTCCCGACACTTGGTACTAATTGAGTGAAACCTTTCGATATGGCTCACATTGTAATAACTTGAAGAACTCAACACAAACATGGTTCCAAAAACCATCCCTCATTATTTAAAAAAAGTTGAAATTTTTTTTACAATCTTAAATTCGTAATAATTATTTAAAATTTTAACTAGTATTGGATCGATAGAAGCGTTCACGCAAGATCATGCTAGAGCCTCCAACTCAATATGCGTCCAAGGAATGCTTTCCGCCTTCGTACTAGGGCCTTCCTCTATAACCCGTTTTTTCCTTTCTTTGCGGCTTTTTTTTGTGGGGGGCGGTTGGGTTTCGAGTACCACATCGTCATGCACGGCTAAAGAAACGAAGTCATGCTCGTGTTGTGTTTGTGTTTCGGTTGTAGTTGTGGTTGAGGATGTGCGGGACTTGTTGCATTTGCATTTGCCATTGTTGTTGCATTTGAATTTGTCATGGATTTTGAGGGTGGCTAAGCGCGCCATAAGGCATTGGTTGTGACGCGGGTGTACCAGGTATTGAGAGAAAACCGAACGGGGCTTTGTTGAGGGATTAGCGGGTGTGTGTGGGAAGAGTAAATTTTTTTTCCAACGGTCAAATGTCAAACGTTCAAATTGGCCCAACGTTCATATTTTGCCTAAATATTTGGGACGGCACGGACGGGAAAATATCACCCTTGACACCGAAGGAACATGGCCTAATGGGAAAAATATTAAAAATGACTGGTATAAAATCCAAAAAACATAGAAAAGGGAAACAAAAGTACTTAGAAAACAGCTCCTAGAAAACAACAAATCATGAATTGTTATACTGCCATAGTTTAAAGCTTGTGAGGAAAAAGAACAATATAATGAAAATTGAAGCAACTTTTATAATTTGTACATTTGTGTCTTGATTACATTATCACGAAAAGTTGGTTTTGAGTGAAATTAACGTCCGAACGTGAATGAAAGTTAAATATATCATTTTTTTTGAACGATCAACAAAAGATTTCATTCCACCAAGCTAGCGGGATACTAGCAATACACCTTACAAGATGATACAAAGTCACCTAATACATAATTACAATAACACTATACATCACCATCACCAACCTATGCTCGAAAGATTGAAACTACACCAAATATTCCAATTAAGTGATTGCTTTTTAGATCTTGACTTGATCCAGAAAAGACTAAGAGATTTGATTTCACCCAATACCTTTGATAGAGAGGCTTGCTTTTGCTCGAAAATCACCTCGTTTCTATTCTTCCAAATGCACCAATGGTCACCAAACAAATCGCGTAAAAGGCCTTCTTCTTGAACTTTGATCCGCTAATAAATTGATGGAGTTGTAGGAGATCCCTAAAGTGAAAAGCATATACCGGACCAACTTTACACCATTGTGCCACAAGTTGCCAAATAGTTTGAGAAAAACCGCATGAAATGAAAAGATGATCCGAGGACTCCACATAATCCCCACAGAATGGACATGAAACAGACCCCACATTGACGTTTCTTCGCAGCAGGGCGCTTTTGTAGGAACTCTATCTTGCTCCGCACGCCACACTAGAATCAATACCTTATGCGGAACCCACTGACACTTCTTCACGATAAAATCAAACCTATCAAACCTTCTTTCCTGCAGAAAACCTTTTAAAACAGCCACCGAAAATTGGCAGCCCCAACCCGAACCCCAAACCCATCTGTCAGCAACAGAAGACAGCCGCGGCGGACTGATACAGCTACATAGCTGATCCAACTCAGCCTGCTCGACCATGTTTAGGCTGGCCCGCTTCCAATCCCAAACCCACCCAGCCCCAAACTGCAGAACCCGATCAGATACAGTAGCCCTTTGTTTCTTTCAAGCGCAAATAAGGCTGGAAAAATAGAAGACAGCGGAATATCCATTGCCCAACTATCTAACCAGAATGCAACACCCAACCCACAACCCACAACCCCTTTTATGGCCCAACCCACATCCAACCCAACCCGTTTGACAGCTTGCATCGACTTATGAACATGTTTCCACGGGCCAGAAATAGATAATTTAGAAGGAATAGGATTCCAATCTCTATTTGACCCATGAATAGACCAAATTAGTCTCCTCCAAAGCGCACAAGAATCCGTCTTAAAACGCCACCACCACTTTGCCATCAAGGCGAGATTTGCATCAAGAAGGGAACCGAAACCAAGGCCACCGCGATCAACCGGGGCACACACCCTTTGCCAAGCAACCCAATTCATACACGCTTTCTCATCCGAACCTCCCCAAAAGAATACCCGTCTTAACTTGTCCAACTCGTCAATGATCCCACCCGGAGCCTTGAACAAGGTGAAATAATAGGTAGGTAGGGCATTGAGAACGGACCTAATAAGAGTAACCCGACCCCCAAAAGACAACGTCTTGGCTTTCCACAAGGACAACTTATTTCTAAAGGCATCCACCACCGGCTTCCAATGTTTAATGAGGTTCATGTTCGCTCCCACTTGCAAGCCAAGATATATGAACGGGAACGTTCGGGGCTACACCTAAACACCTCGGACATCGACATCACTTCACTACTCGGCACCCCCACCCCATAGACGCTACACTTCCCCAGATTTGCTTTTAAGCCCGACACCAAGTGGAAACACCGAAGGATCCGTTTTAGATTCCTTGCATTAGTATACGACCATTCGCCAAGGAACACCACATCATCCGCATATAGCAAATGAGATAATACCAAATTGTTAGAGCCACAAGGAAGACCTCTAAACAAACCAACATCGGACGCCTTCTTTACAACACACGAAAGGGCTTCCATAGCTATAACAAACAAAAAGGGTGACAACGGGTCACCTTGCCTAAGGCCCCAGCTACACGCGAATTCATAATGGTACATTAGAAATTAATTTTATATAATATCATATTTTAAAACTTAATAATTGAAAAAAAAGAGGAAATTGTGAGGTCGCAACGTGTCAAACCTATTTGGGTAAAAAAGAAAGGAAAACATAAAAGATGGAAAAGTTTATAGTGTAAATTGTAAACTTAAAGAGTCATGTTTATTTGATGTAACTGTAAAAACTCTAGCTTAAAGCACTAACTACCTAAAGGTGTTTGGATTGAGTTTGGAAATGCAAAAGTGCTTTTGGTCAGAAATGCTTATTGGCTTATGACTTTTTGAAAAAGAGTTTTAAAAAAAGTGTTTGGATTAGCTTTTGGAATGAGAAACGTCAAAAAGTCAATAGATTGTTTTTTAAGTGTTTTGCTTAACTTATTGTGAATATTGGTTGTATGGGTGGTAGATTTGTAAATTTTTTTTCCAAAATCCAAAAGTCATGATTTCTAACTTCTCAAAAACAATTTTTCCACCCTTAAAAGTCAAAAGTCAAAACAAAAATTGTTTTTGGGTTACACAAACAGCTTATTGACTTATTGACTTCTTAGAAAAGCTAATAAGTCAATAAGTTGTTTTAAAACTCAATCCCAAACACTAGTGCTCCAAGCATGTGTACCTCATGTATAGAGAGGTTGGAACATTGTTATATAATAATTACTCACATTAAGCAACAAAGTGTATGCAAAGAAAAACCTATTTCCCTACTCCCATTCTTCATTAAACCTGTTACAAAAACACCCCACAATGGCTAAACTTGCATTTTTCACATTTACCTTGATGACCATCATAACAATTTATGAGGTTTCAGCCTACAAAATAACCATCACCACTAATGATGGAAAGTTTATAGACAAACCTCAATGCCGCAACGAGAACCCACTCGAGAAGCTAAACCATTGCGAGATGCACCTCGTTGAGGGGATCATTGCCAATAACAACCCGAGGGCGATGCTGAATCAGAAACCAATGCAACAAGAACAACAACACCTTCATCTGTGTTGTAGCCAGCTAAAGAAAGCGAGTCCACAATGCCAGTGTGATGCAATCCAACAGGTGTATGATGAAGCACGACGACAAGGTGGAGTAGTGGAGATGCGACAGATGTTGAGTAAGGCACAGAGCCTCCGAACGAATGTAGATTGGATGTCGCGGATTGCCCACTCGTAAGCCCAAGGGTTTAGTTATTAATTATTGTTATAAATCACTAGTGTTTAATTTAGCTTGTGATGTGATGCGAGTACGTTATAATAAAAGATGCACACCTTTAAAAGGTTTAGAGTTTAAATGATGCAAGGTGCAGATAATAATATATGGTGTATTTATTATAATATATTGTTTATTTTACGAATTCTTCTTCAAAAGAAAAAACATGCACACAGTCAACGGCGGAACTACATGAGGGTCCGTTGAACATCTAGTCGGTTAGAGTGTATAGTGAAAAGTGTATTAAGTGCTAACGTTTTTTATACCTTAACCCCTCAATATATCACCATAGTTGAGAAAGACATAGAAGAGTGAAAATAACGTGATGGAATCTTTATCTCCAACAGGCAGAGATGGAAACACACTGGCTCTGCTTGGTGGTGTTTTTAGGTTTAGACATATGATCATGAAAGAGACGAGGAAGGTATGTTCAAGTGGGCTTAGAAAACAAAACTATCTAACATTTCAATTACAAATTTGGTGTTGGGGTTGTTTTGAATATCAATTTTTATTTAATTTATTTTCATATATTTTACCTTTGAACTATTTAAATTTTTTATTTTTTTTGTTTTTACTTTATTTGTTTAATCTCAATACCTTTTCTAATAAACTTTTGAAACTTAATAAACTTTTGAAACTCAAAACATATATGATTGATAATTAATATACAAAGGTTAGTGTTCAGTTTAAAATCGTTATTCTTTCAGTACATCGAATGGTAAAAAAGTAATCAATATACCCTTGTGAAAGTACATTATTATTTTGTTTTTTACATCTTGACCACCTATTAAAAAATATGATTCCCCCACTGCACACAAGATCACAACCTTGTTATGATTTAAATAATGAGCAAGTGATCATTAATTAGTAAAACGGTAAGACTTTGGGGGTGTGGAACGGTGGTTTGCTTTGGGGTGCTGACATGGAGGGCTTCCCCTCGGGGAACACCCCCCCCCCATTCGGTGCACTCGGTGGAATTCCTCCGATCTCCCCGGTGTATATTATATACATATAACATTATAATTATAACTTTACTTTATTTATATATAATATTATTACTTTTTTATATAATAATATAATAACAATAAATATAATAATATAGGAGGGGGAACCATTTCCTTAGAAGGGGGAGGGGAATGGGGAAGATGACGTGGCGCTGATGTGGAGAAGGGGGAGTTGGGTTTTTAGGAAATTTTGGAAATAATATTTAAGTATGAGAAATTATAGATAATTCAAACTTCTATATTTTGTACTTTTAGTCTAAATTTTTGCAATTTTTAACACAATTGATTTTTGAAATTAGATGATGTACATATGAGGACTAAAGATGTTATAAATTATAACGCCTAAAAACACAGACAAAGTAGTTAAGTGTCTTTTTATACTATTTGGATCTTTAAAGAAGACACTTATATATGTTCTTGTTTTGATGATCTTTGCATTGATAGACGGAGACGTTTGCCAAAAGTTTGTTTCATGGTAGAAATTGCAATAAAGACAACGTCCAATCCTTTTTCTCAAAAGGGTGAGCTAAATGCACTCCTCTTTTTTACTTTCTACACCCCCTTTCTAAAAATAACTAATTTAAAAAAAATTTAAATTCCACTGTTTAGACTTGTTAATTGTTATAAACACAAGACAATTGAACCATTCCTTCAAAAGATTCTAGAATAGAAATAAGTAAAGTGATTGGATATCATATCATATCAGCTTGTCTCAATTGATTGTTGTGTATTTTATAGTTCCTCGACTAATTAAACCAAATACACTGCTTCTTCCCATAACTTAATGGTTAATATAGTTGGATAAAAGAGCATTATAAACCTAGAAGCTGTTACGTATAGTATAGTAGCTAGAAATTTACGTTTGAAAGGGTAATGATAAAAAAGATGTATTCATCATTGCACGCCATGTTAATTTGCTTTCTTAATTAATTGAAAAACATAAGTTGAATTATTATTTCACTCGAATACGTACCAGTACCAGTATCAAGAAGTCAAAGATGCATATTAATTCTTCAAAAATTCTTTCTTAATTTCCTTCTTTCGATCTGCTGATATAAAAATTGTTTATGAAGTTGATGGTGTGTGTGATACGTACATATTCAAAGTTTAAATTTATGGGAAGTAGGTAAACCCTAGAATAATTAGGGATGATTCCTAATGTGATTTTGATGAAGTTGGAAAATATAAGGGTTTAATTGTATTTATTTAAAAGGGGGAATGCAATCAGTAAAAATATAATAAAAGGGAGTGCGTTTAGCAACACCCTTTGTCAAATTACCCAACATTTGTTACAAGAGTTGAGTCATGGATTCTGTTATGGGAACATTAATCAAGAAACTAACCTTTGATTTTACCCATAAGAATAGAAATTACTAATACGCAAGATCCACAACAGAAAAATACAATATTTGATAAATCGTTTGATTTCATTTAAAAACCAACAAGAATTACAAGTGAGCGGCGAGTAAACAGGTAACAAGCTCGATGGTTAGTATTGCCATCACTTTCTAAAATTACTTGTTTATTCGAAATAGTTTTCTGCAGCAACCAATCACCTGTCGAGTTATCTCCATACTTTACAAGAAATTATCCACACCTTTTCTACTTTTCCTCCATCACAAAATGCATCATTACACTGTAATGAAATCACAAGGGATGGTGTATCACGGCAATTAGTATTACCAGACAGGTCCATCATAAGAAGTTTCAAGGCACGTATCTTCTTCATGTACACGGTATGAAAAAATAAATTACAAAAACAAGTTTTAAGGCACAATTTTCTCCATGTACATTAAACATGATTAGAAATTGATCACTATATTGAAATTTTTTAAATTACATCAACTTGACAATCTTATAATTTGGAATCTTGTAGTAATTATTAATTTATAATTTGACCAATATGTACACTGAGATTTTAAAAAAAGTTGTCTTATTGTTTTATTGATTGTGGTCCAATTTTATACTAGTCTCAAGTTAGGACTGACAAATTATTAATTTTATCGAGACTATTAATTTATAGAGGTTTTAATGTACATGATAACATTTTGCCAATCTCCTCATGGTGGAGTGACACCCTCCTTGCTTTCCTTATAGGAAGTGGGAGTTCGAGTCTTACCGGCACCAAAATGCTGCTGGTGGGCCGGTTTTACCGCAGTGGGCCTTCGGGCAGCGCGTTTTCCCGGGAACTGGTGTGAAATTATTGGTGGACCCGGGTTACTCTCGGAATACTCTTTTGTCCAGTGGGACTTCGTGAGTGATCGAGATTGATTTGTTGGCCGTTCAAAAAAAATTATTTTTAAAACTATGAAAATGCAGGTTAGATTATTTCGTTTCATAAATTAACGGTTCATTGCAAGGGTTTCGGAATCGTAAATGTTTGGTCACTTTCACTAACCTACATGTTTGGTCATTTTCAGCAACCTACGTGTCTAAAGTTTGTTTTGTTGTAAAATGACTATTTTACTAATTTATTTTAAAAAATAAAATGCATTACAGGTTTGTCATTTCGTTTAAAAAAGATAGGCACAATCCTAGAGCTTTATAGACCCGTGACACATTTGATTGTTTTCATTAACTGATGTCTAAAGTTCCATTTGTCAGTTCTTTAAGATAATTTGGATTAGACGATTAGTCCAACAGTTTTTTCAACTAGTAACATGTTTAGTCATTTTTTTTTTAGATAACGTTAAAAGATATGCTAGTTTTATGTGAAATAACCGATAATTGCGACGACAAGAAGCTCGATCAATGGTTAATCCCTTTTTGCAAACATAGTTTGTGACCGCTTTGGGGGTCGCAAGTGTTGCTACTGGTTTATGACTGTATGTTACTAATTGTTGGATTTGCTAGATTCCTTCAGCGACGTTTTTTTATCCACCGTTTATAGACCTTTTCTAATGATCGTTGTTTGGTCACAAATTTTGCCGCAATGTCTTTATAAAAATTCGAGGAATTTTTTATACACAATTTGGATTATACAAACACAAATACAACCAAGTTTTTAAATTAAGAAAATTATACTAATGTTAAAATGATACCAAGTGTTCATATTACACTTAGAGGGTGTTTGGGATTGCTTTTTGAATTTTATTTTTAGATTATTGCGTTTTGAAAACACAGATAATCAGTTTCTAGTGTTTGGATTGCGTTTTGAAACGCAGATAATCAGTTTTTTAGGCTACCAAAACGCAATAATCTATAAGCAGCTCCACCCTTGCTTTTCCAAAACGCATAATCTGTTTTGAATAATCAATCCCAAACACCCCTTAAGCTAAAAGCAAAACACGCTAAAAGCAAAACACGCTTCTTGAACCCCAATAAACCTTATCAAGTGATGTCGTAGTTGTTCAATGTTGTCATATTGAACTTCAATACCACAAGGGTGCCCAGCCAAATTAGGATCACAATGTCTTTACAATATAACATGTCATATTAACATTTTCTAGATTACAAACTTTTAGACTGTACGGGGTGGGGAAGAAGCTTCACGCCATGCACACCAGGCCGGTTGGGCGTGGAAAGGAGGGAGGGGGTGGGGGGGGGGGGATCCTCACCTGCGTGGGGCGGGTCTTGATGATTTTTGATTGGCCGTTTTTTTTTAACTTTAACACATATAATATTATTCCCTTCCCCCTCCCCCCCTTCTACTCCCCATAATTTTTACCCTTCACACATGGTCCCCACATGTGTCACATGACGCATCACGCCCCTCTTTCCCCCCTTCCACTCTGGACAGTCTTAGACTATAAGGAGAGGGGGGATGAAGCGCTATGTGACATTTGTGGGACCCATGAACCGAATATGTTTTTAATTATCGTTATCGTTAGATGCGTAATCTCTTGGTATACTCCAAATATGATCAACCAAATCCGCTCGAAGGTTGTGATGTGTTTGGCTATTATTGATTTCAAAGTTGTTTAAGTTTCTTTCTTCATTAGTAATGTTTCCTTGACTTGGTTGCGTTTCCTCACCAAAGTACTCGCATATTGCACGTCCTTCGTCTTCCAAAATCATGTTATGTAAAATAATGCATGCGTACATCACATTTCGTATTTGGGGTTTTTCCCACATTCGACATGGCTGGCGCAAGCTCGCTCAATGTCTTTCCGTGCAGCCGATTGAGCTTTGTTAACTTTTTTCTCTTATCGTCTAACGTAGTCTTTCGTGTATACGATTTTACGAACATGGCCCAATCAGGGTAAATTCCATCTGTTAAAAGATACCCGCACTTGTATTCTACCTCGTTTATGAAAAAAGTTCCTTTTGGTGCAACATCATTTACAAGATCATTGAAAATTAGGGATTGATTAAGAATAGTTCTATCGTTCAATGAACCGAGCACACCAAAAAATGCATGCCAAATTCAAAGATCTTGTGACGCAACCGCTTCAAGCATCATACACAGCTTTTTATGATATCTGCTCGAGTGTTGGCCTTGCCACTTTGTTGGACAAAGTTCCGACTCCCATTTCATACAATCTAAACTCCCGAGCATCCGGGAAAACCATGTTTTTCTTCGTGAAACTCCTAAAGTAGTTGTACGTTACTAAATGTAGGTTTTCTCAAATATCTTTTTAAATATAGTTTAATGACGTACTGACAAAAATAGTGAACACTTTCCCTAGTCGTTCGCTCGGACATTTTTTTTTAAATCCTCAATGGTCATCCACCACCACCCAATCGATGTGCGCCACGTGTCCAATTAATTTGCCCCACGCTGGTGACAATTTCCATCCTCCTTCCACGCCCTTCCGGGGCAGTGTGCCTGGCGTGGTGGGGGGTTTCCCCTTCCCACTTCGGATAGTCTTAATATCAAATTCTAGATTTGTGAAAATACTAAATGGGTAAGATATATGACAAATAACCATAGTCTACATAGGATTAATGCACTTTGCATGTACTTGATATGAGTGATGTGACGTTGTCATTACATTTTGCTGGGAACAACAACATTGGCATTCATACACTCACCATTTACAAATTGAAGATATATGTAGGGATGACAAAAAAACTCATAGCCCGACGAGTATATCTGAATTCAGTAGTATTTGGAAACGGGTATACTCGATACTAGACGGGTATAGGACGGGTATAGTATTAGGTGATACCTGACCCGATTACCGAAACTAAATACTCGTCTGCCTGAAACATATACCTGAAAACTTGTAAGTTATATATTAGTAATGTTTTATTCTAATAAATTCATCATTTGAAAAACAAAATTTTCTTTTAAAATATATATATTCAAATAACATTATCTTTTATATTTATATAGTATGAAATATAAAAATATTTTTTAAAATTCATACTATAATATATATTTACATTTTAAATGTTTCAAAGATGCCACACCCTCAAATTCCACATGCGGGGTTTTACCGCGAGGCGCGTGACAAAAATAGTGAACACTTTCCCTAGTCGTTCGCTCGGACATTTTTTTTAAATCCTCAATGGTCATCCACCACCACCCAATCGATGTGCGCCACGTGTCCAATTAATTTGCCCCACGCTGGTGACAATTTCCATCCTCCTTCCACGCCCTTCCGGGGCAGTGTGCCTGGCGTGGTGGGGGTTTCCCCTTCCCCACTTCGGATAGTCTTAATATCAAATTCTAGATTTGTGAAAATACTAAATGGGTAAGATATATGACAAATAACCATAGTCTACATAGGATTAATGCACTTTGCATGTACTTGATATGAGTGATGTGACGTTGTCATACATTTTGCTGGGAACAACAACATTGGCATTCATACACTCACCATTTACAAATTGAAGATATATGTAGGGATGACAAAAAAACTCATAGCCCGACGAGTATATCTGAATTCAGTAGTATTTGGAACGGGTATACTCGATACTAGACGGGTATAGGACGGGTATAGTATTAGGTGATACCTGACCGATTACCCGAAACTAAATACTCGTCTGCCTGAAACATATACCTGAAAACTTGTAAGTTATATATTAGTAATGTTTTATTCTAATAAATTCATCATTTGAAAAACAAAATTTTCTTTTAAAATATATATATTCAAATAACATTATCTTTTATATTTATATAGTATGAAATATAAAAATATTTTTTAAAATTCATACTATAATATATATTTACATTTTAAATGTTTCAAAGATGCCACACCCTCAAATTCCACATGCGGGGTTTTACCGCGAGGCGCGTGACACACCAGGATCCAAGTCAACGGTCACAATAAACGACAACTATATGATATTAAAACGACGTAAACCATTCATTAAGATTTCAAAATGTAACCACAACAGCGGAAGCATGAAATGTTATTACATCCTAAAAAGTAAAAGTTAAAATCTGAAAATGTTCAAAACCATGCAGGTAAATCCTAGACGCCGTGAAACTCCGTGCGCCTAACGACTGCTGCTACCTTAGCGACCTGAGAAAAACATGCTAAAAACGTCAGCAATTAATGCCGGTGAGTTAACAGGTTTTTATGAAAAACGACTCTGAAATTTCCAAAGAATACTCCCTGCCAAACCAGGCCATATGTATAGTAACCAAATGAATACCAACGAATACCAATGAATACCTGACACTACTCCGATTGGAAAAACCATTACTGGACACGAATGCAAGAATACATGATACACCTGCCGAATACACGAATGCAAGAATACAAGTATACTTGAAGAGACAACATGCACCCGTCCGACCTCCAGTCGACGAGTGGGGCCGGTCACGCCAAAATAGATCTATCCACATTTCCACCATTGTGCAACCACCGCACATTTATGGTTTTCCCCGGGACTTTAACAAATCGTATAGCAACCAAAAGACTATCCCAGTGTGTAATGAATTCATTAATACCAGTACGTGAAACCATACAGTAACCAACGACTACCTCATAAGCTTTACAAATACGAATACTTAGCAAAACATAGGTTTTATGAATAGCAAAACGTGGTTTGACACATCTTTTATGAAAACGTAAGTTGACACACGTTTAATGAATACAAGTAGACAACATGTTTTCCTCCCCCGAAAGCAAAACCAGTAAAAAGTGGGGCCGTGAACTCACCTTAGATTGCGTTCTTCTTAATAAACCACAGACAATGCAAATGATGGTCCTAGTATCGGCAGCCTATCATTAAATGCATATGAGTACCCGAACTATTGACCCAATTGCAAGAATTTCCCAAAATAGTATAATATTATGAAAACATCACATCAAAGCATGCACAACTTACCCTAAATGGCACATATCCAGATTTCATCACATAACAACCTTGCACAACAACATCCTACTGTTACTACATCATCCTAGAGCAAACCCTAACATCATTCAGTCAATTAAACATATCCTAACACCCCAAATCTTCCTAAATCACTCAAACAGGTCAAAGCACATATTATCATCAAAACTCAACAAATAACCTTGAAACTCATAGACAAACATCTTAATAACTCATTTATATCAGAAATACCTCAAACACATAAGAATCTTCATGTTTTAACCATAAAATCATATCTTGCATGAATACACCACATAGAACACATAATGAAGGATTAGACTTGTTTAATAACTGATTTCAAAGGTTTTCAAAGACACAAACATGATAAAACTAGGTTTGGACCCTTTGGAATCAAAATAACAACAATAAAAATATTTACGATAGATAACATACATCCCATTGGTGACCCGACATCCTACGTGTTAACTAAATACAAGAAATCAAGCAATCATGCACAACTATGTACTTAACACGCATAAAAGTTCACCAAGTCTATCATACATTCCATATAACGCATATACGAGTCCAAACGCGTGTTATCAGGTTATAAGGCATGTCACGAGGTTACAAACGTGTTCCTAGATGTTAAACCATGTTTCGGGATGTCAAATACACTTACAACAGCAAAAAACATGATTAGGAATCAAACAGGCAACTAGGAAGGCTAATTGTCTCTACATCAGGCAATTAGAGGGCTACTCGCCCCTTATAGCAGGTGATTAGGGGCTACTCGCCCCCTCTATCAGGCGAGTAGGCTTCTACTCGCTCCCTGCAGGCCAGGGCCATTTTTCGCGCGTTTAACCCTCGAAATCAGATCCGAAACATGTAAAAACACCCAATAACAAACTCAAATCATTAAACAACCCATTCCAAGTAAAAAAACCCCCAATTTATCATCATTCTAACAATCCCAATTGCAAGCATTTACCAAAATAGCATAATATTATGAAAACATCACATCAAAGCATGCACAACTTACCCTAAATGGCACATATCCAGAAACGCTAATTTAATAACCTATAATTACCAAAATGGTTTGTGAGTGTTAAGTTACTATTGCAAACTTACCCTAAATTTCAAATTCAAACCTTATAACAGTTGAAAATAGAAAAAGAAAAAGTAAATATTTTAAAAATAACCTTTTGATAAATAATTTTTTTATAAACCTATTTACAATTTTGAATGTCAACTCACTCAAACATTCACTCTCTACAATTTCTTCCTTTCACTCTAATTCATTCTCTACCAATCTTACATACAAAAATCAACTTCTAAAATTTTAATCACAACTACACAACATAGATGATCAAAGAAGCTTTCAAGAGATACTAAATTCATCCGGTGTTAACCGAAACCCGAACCAATCTACCAACACCAAAGGCTTCCAAGGCTATAGCTATCCACCACAATTTCAAGAATATGGTTATCCTGGGTTTCAAAATTACGGTGTTATGCTTCAACCCGGTTCCATGCCTCCACCTAACTACTCATTCTATGGGTACCCTTCTCAATCCGAGATGGATTTCAACGAACACGCACAACTCCCCAAGTTTCAGCCCATACACTCAACCCCTAGGCTTCTCTCCTCCATCAACCGGGTTAATTGCTCCAGACAGCTAATCGTCCGGTACTTCTACACCAACTCCATCTTAACTCCATCTTCAAGTTGTAATAAAGGAAAATGGAACAAAGGTACCACCAGGAAGGGGAAAGTTAAAATTCATAGATGGTCGGTTGAAGAAGAATAGCTCTTACACGGGGTTTTCTTCATATGTCAACTAACTCTATAATCGGAAAAAAACCCAAAAGGCTCAAGACTTCAAGGAGCGCATCCACTCGTATATCTGTGCAAAAATCGATAATGTCCTTGGCCAACCGAAAGATAGCTTGAAGTCTCACTGCATTATATTGCCACCCCTATAAATATTTTTTATACATTTACAACTACCACAAAATGAAGCATATGGTTTTCTCTGATGTTCTAGCCATCAACCAGTCCAAGATGGAGTGCAATGCCACATATCATCTTAACTTCAGCTATGAGCATGTCTTTCACCTTGTGAAAGACAAACAAGAATGGTCTGAACCAGTCTCAATGGTGTCCAAAAGGCCAAAGACATCGGAATTGGGAGGCTATATATCGTCTACTTCCGATACGATTGACATGGATGACAACGAAATTCCACGCAAATTTGGTCTTTGAATATCAATCTCGGGATGATGATGATACCCCGTTTGAAAAGGATTTTCCTCGTCCAATGGGGCAAAAAAGGGCTAAGGAGGCTCGCCATAAGGCACGAAAAGGATCAAAACACAAGGAGATGTGGGTCCATCCGTATCCGTAGACGACACGTCAAGCATCGGATTGAAGAATTTATCGAGAAAAAAAGAGACTTAATGGACGGAATCAAAGGAAAACTTGATGACTTCCTTACAAATCAAGACTAAACTATCCTCTTCATGGACAATTCTAACATGGATTCGGTTCAACATGAATTCACGATCAAGTTTATGAGAAAATTAAGAAAAAATATGGCTGTAAGTAGTCTTTAAGCGTCTTTTTTTATTTAATTCTTGTAACTTTATGCTTTTAAGTGTGTTTTCTTATTGTTGTAATTTAGGGTTTAAGTAAGTTTTTTTATTCAATGAAATATGTTGTTTTTAGCTTTGTTTTCATATTCTTTATTTTTATTTTCTCTTATTATTTATATATTATAAATACTAATGTTAATTAATATTTTCTTATAAGTAAAAAAATAAAAAATAGAGTATATAAATTTAGATAAAGGTTAAATAAAAAAAGGAAAGTATGTTGTGAGGTGGAGGTTTGGAATGGTTTATGGTTGTAGGAAAAAAATGGGTTTGGAAGGGTTGCGGTTTGAAATGGTTTGGAATCATGTGGATGGTGGCGTGACACTTTGGTAATGGTTTATTTGGAATTCCATTGTGGGTGTTTCTCAGTGCTGCCATTCTTTGTAATGGTTCACATCATCCTCGTTTATTCTACTTAAATATCTCTTCTTTCTTTCTCTAAAACATAGCTCATCCCTCATCTTTCTCTCTCTAAACCTCTCTCATCTTCCTTTCTCTAAAACATCTGTCATCTCTCTTTTCGGTCATAGTTAAACGAAGCAGTAGGCTTTGGATTCCCATACAATGAATAAATCAAAGATCGATATGATGACGCGGTGGTCGGTTGTGGTAATAGAGCAAATTTTATGTTGGTCGGAGTATAGAGAAAGGACCGAGAAAGAGCGGAGAGATATATAAAGCCAAGAGATTCAAACTCTAGATATGTTGAAAGGATATTGTGGCAGTTAGTGGTGGTTGGTGTGTGTAGTGGATGTTAGGTGTTGGTAGTGGTGGTGGTTCGCGGTTTGGTGCTAGCAGTGTTGGATGGTGTTGGTTTGTGATAATCAAGAAGGAGAGTAGAGTTAGAGAGTGTGGTGGTGATGTTGGATGGTGGTAGTGTCGGTGTTGGATGCTA
>JAUTDX010006968.1:0-16963 GCA_030844895.1 Ambrosia x helenae | reverse complement strand
GATGAATTATTTGTGAGTCAAACGGACTTTTACATTCACTACAACTGAATTACATTTACTATATTTGAGGTTATGGCAATAAAGGGATGGTGGTGGTGACGTGGTGATGTAGCAAGAAGCATGGAAAAATAAAATTTATTAATTAAAACACATATGAGCTAAATCTAAGTAAACCAAACAAAATATGTCTTGTGGCGTAAGTTGCAACAGTTGTTTTAAGTGGGCTTCATCAAAATTAAATGAGATCTAATTAGTTAATTGGTGGACTAAAGAGCTAATTGGGCTTGTCACCATTGAGAATAAAAGAAAAACACAATAAAAGCCCAATGAATTAAATAAAGAAGCGGTTGTCAACAAAAGTTAAAAGGGAAAAGGATAAAGGGGTTCGCCTACGGGCAAAGAAAATTTAATTATTCGTTTTGTGACACTATTAATATTATTATTACAATTATGATTGGCCAAACTTTTCGTGATCAACTCCGGATGTAGGGTTTGTATATATTAAACACAAAACTTGGTTTGATTTATATTGTTGAAAGGTTTCTTATTGACAGAATGAAAATATTTGTGATTTAGTTGACTTAAACAAATTGTTTATGTTTTAAACTATTTGTCAATTATCATTAGTATTTGATTTTTAGCATTGTGAACAATTTGGTAATTAGGGGGTATATTTAGCAAATATGATTTTTGAATTGTACAAGTTAGTATTAAGACTTGTCTTTGAATATCACTTAAATTAAGTTATTTACAAGGTTATGTCTATGTGGTTTTCAGTTAATTTAAATAGTCTGTGTAATGAACTTTTAATTTTAGTTCTTATTTAGGTTTTGGGATTGAATTGGTTAACCTCTTAAGTTAAGATCAGATTCAACTGTGGTATTTTGTTTAAAAGAATTGATTTTGTTAGAACATTAATTTGATGAACTTTTTGTCTATGGTTGTTTATTGATTTTATCGTTTTTTTTTTGTTTGGCACCAAGTCATTATATATATATTAAACACAGCGCTCTTAGAAATAGTCCATTTTTTAACTTTTTTTTTCGCCACTTTTTTTTTTCTTTGTTAAGTTTTTTTTTTACGTTTTTGTCACCAACCTTTTGGTTAGGTTTTTTTTCTCTATTTTTGCCACACTTATTTATTTTTTTTCCTTTCTTTAGGTTATTTTTTCCCCGTTTTGGCCACCAATTTTTGGTTACGTTTTATTTTCCCCCCATTTTTTTCCCCGTTTTGATCACCAACTTTTTGGTTAAGTTTTTTTCCCCATCTTGGCCACAATTTATTTCTTTTTTTTTTGCGTAGTGTCTGTCTGCGTTTGTATAGTACTTTCGTCTCCGTTCGTCTGCAATACCCGCTCTTTAACCCAACTTGCTCTACGTTCGTATAGTGTTTTCGTCTACGTTCGTATAGTATTTTTTACATATTTAGTTTCACTGGTTCCTAGGGATTGCATCAAATTTGAAATAGAACATGTTAAAAAAAAAAACCAACTCGGTAATTGACCGTATACAGATATAATATTATAGTTTTAGTTTGGCATGAAAAAAGAACGTGACAAAACAATAACTAATAAAAGAATGCTAGGGGAGGATATAACAAAGCATCTAAACAAGAGAGTTTATGAAAATCCTGTTTTGTACGTATTATACTTAACTATAGTTATTCACCCCTACAGTACCATAATTCCTACACCTAAAACTATGGAAACCACCATTCTTCCAACTCCAGTCCTGTCTTCCATACGACTTACAAGTCGATGGCCAAAACCAACACATAGCCGCCTTAAGATTGTATCTCTACTCACACCGTCCAAGACGGAAGCCAAGTTCACACAACACCCAAGACCGTCTATAAAGACAACTTGTTTGATCGTTTTGCCATTAATTACCTCTCCAAAGCCGTCCAAGATACCGTTGGTATGTAATTCGCTACAACTTTAATCATATTGTAATAATATTATCTAGATGGGAATAATCAATAAACCAACAATGATTTGATTTGTGCATACTGCTTAGTGTTAATGTATATAACTTGTTATATATGTGTTGAAAACATACACATGCAGGAATAAGAAAGAGGAGACCGGGTATGAAAGCTTGATTGTGGCAGCCGGAGCAGTTTTCCGGAACTTTGATCCGATCCAACAACGACAACTTGTTGTGAAGTCTCTTCAGAATGCAATTCCTCGGCCATTTTCCATCCTGGCAAGTCCTACCATTTTTCTTATTTTCCCAGACAATCAGTGGCGGATACAGAAATTTTTTGTAGGGTGGGCACATTTGGGTCAAACATAAATGGGGCGAAAAAAAAAAAAAAAAATAATGAGAAAATAACATAGTTCATTAAATACTTAAACATAATATAAAAATACATCGGTTAGAGTTGTCCTCTACGTGTTTTCATCTTTTAGCAACTATATATATAAAAAATTCAAAATCAAGTAATCATATGAAATATCATACTATCGTTATTTGTAAAATTAAAGGTATTTAACAATTAACAGAAAAAAAAAAACAAAAAAAAAGTTTGATATAAAGAATCGGCCACTTACAATAGTAGGCTATTGGACCACTAATTAAGAACTCAAGATGAAGATTCTGGTCGCATGGAGCTTTGACTGTTCGTCTGTTTGAGCGGGAGACAAAAATCGACACCGAAAAGAAAACCTACATTGGGCACTGGACTGATTATATAACTAAATGGGCCTAATCCTAATCATACAAATAAGACATGTGGGCTGGACCTAGGGTGGGCACAGGCCCACCGTTCTAATATGGTGTCTCCGCCCCTGCAAACAATACAAAAATCAATTCTTACCACTCATTTTTTTATTCTTGTACTCAATGGTGTCCCTGAAGATTTACGTCACTGCTATCTGAACTGTTAAAAAATATGTCCGGCAAATGGGTATTCGGCTCATAAATATGTTATGAGTTAATATGTTTAGAGTTTTAAATAGATTTTTATTAGGCTCAAATTTTAAGTGTTAAATGAGTTTTCTATTTAAATAATACATATATAATATATGTATATATTGGAATTTTATAAAAAATGTGTGCCCCCGAAAAATACGTGCCCTAGCCACGTGACATCCTCGGCCACCACAAGAGTCGACCATGCTTGTACTTCTATTTTGAAACATTTTATTGAGATAATAAATAAAAACGTATACAATAGGATTGACCGGTGTGGAACCACGCCCCCTCCACCTTAGCCATTTCCCCTTCAATACCCCCCCCCCCTCCATTTCCCGGGCGTCATTGGGGGTTCTATTGAACCATCGCCAGCCCAATAACGAGCATAAACATATGCTTTGTGAGCCCACTTCAATTTAAACTAATAAAAAAAAGGATAATAGGGGAGGGGGCATCATTAGGGGCCGGGCTTTATTCCATTTCTTGACCGCCACTGGATTGAGACGTACAATGGAGTCCTCTATTAATGTAACGCTGAGGTGACACAATAAAGCTCCTAGGGGCTCCATTCCAAACCGCATAGCCTAACTAAAATCATTCTTATTCAATAGTCGCAATATATAATTTCTTTTGTATTTATTTTGGTACAAACATGCACTAAAGAAACATGTGATATTTATCTATCTAAAATATTTGTTCATTATAAAAATGAAATTAACAAATATTCATAAAATCTTCAAAAGATGCAGCTCACATACAGTTCCGATCGAATAACAACATATACTTGTTTTGTATATTTGAAAACTAGTTTTGTTGTTGTAGATCAAGACAATATGGCACCTTCAAAGTTTTCGAGGGAGTATTTCGCTGCCTTCACTACCATCTTCTTCTCGTGGCTTATTGGCCCATGCCAGGTTCCTATTTACATTACATACAAGATGATTCAAATTACACATCTTGAGGTTAATGGTTTGAAAATAATGTTATTTAAGGTAAAAGAGTCTGAGTTTGAAGAAGAAAGAAAAGAGAGAAATATTGTCCACATTAAAAAATGCAGGTACTTTTGCATTTCTTCTTCTCCATGTTTTATGATTTAGTTACTCTATTGTTAAATTTTAAACTCTGAATTTAAAGTAGTAATTGAAAAAGAAAAGAAAAATAAATATATAGTTAGGACTAACAAACGGAAATTCACATGACTTAACATTGTGACATTCATGACTGTCTATGTATATCTATGTTGCAATCTTAATCTTATAACATCGATGATTGGGTAGATTTCTAGAATCGTCCAATTGCGCAGGAATGTGCACCAATCTATGCAAGATACCGTCACAAGAGTTCATTAAGAACTCCTTTGGCATCTCAGTCAACATGGTTCCGAGTAAGTACATTACTATAATTAACTCACAAAATTTATAAATTACCAACTTGTTTATTTTATGCATTAGTTGTTGAATATTGTGTTTTGTGAGTAGACTTTTCCTTCAATATTTATTTTACTTTTAACTCCTGTAATTTTCATAATTACCAAATTTGTCGTAAAGCATTTCTTATTTTTAATACCAACACTTTTTTATTGTCAACTTTGGTCCCCTATACTTGTCATATTTTACAAATTTTCCGATTTACGTTTCGGTCTAAATTTAGGGAGTTAATACACTGGAACATGTGTGTGTGGTTCAACGTTTTTACTGCCATTTTCCCCGTTTAACGGCCACGTCACAACGCACATTCCTAGGTTGACTTAGTTATTCTTTTATTTGTTTTACACATCAGCCTATTTTTTGTGTTTGGTTCAACGTTTTTATGTCTACTTTCATTCGGTTTAATGATCCATATGCAATGGGTAGTTGCTAAATGCTAGTTAGGGTTACAACCCACTTATCTTTTATTTATAGAAGTGGGATCACCAATTTCTATCTAGTAGTTTTTTTCTCTTTCTCTCTTACATAATTTTGTATTCATACACTTATGCATGAATGAAACGATGATGCCAATGATGAAGATTAATATGTGTCAAAGCATTCTCCCCCTCCACGGTGCTAACCGAGTCCATTTCAACCACGGGGTGGACTTAGGAAGCAACATTTAGTCTTAAAGCAATTTACAAACTCATGTACGTACAAATGATTTGCAGATTTTGATGACATGAGTTGTGAGATGATATTTGGGCAAGAACCTCCAGCCTTGGAAGATGATCCAGCACTTAAGCAACCATGCTATAAATTATGTACGCAATACCTACCGTCTTTCGATTCAATCTTATTTAATTAATTTATAAGACTATGTCTCATGAGTGAGATAGGCCTGGAAGGGATAATCATGAGGGGGAGGGGAGCCGGGGAGGGGAACATGTTCTTGTTTCAATTTATTTTTTAACTATTAAATAATATACCAAATAATCATTTAGTTTAATCTCACTATTTTAAATTTTTTATTAAAATATTTAATTTAAGGGTTAGTTTATTTTTCTAAATAACCTATGCATGGTAGTTAAAAAAAAGACTAATATAAAGTCTAGTTTATTTATTTTTTCTGAACACTTCGATATAAATTTGATTGGAAACATAGTTGTTTAAAAAAATATTTGTGATCTCGTAAGTCATTTTGACACAAACTTGGGGTTGCTTACAAGTAATTATGGATAATCAATTTGTAACTAACTATTTATTTAAAACTCATACACAATTCATTTCGGTAAGCAAAAAATATTATGTGCATATACACGCACACACATATGCATGTATATATAGGGTCGTTCATAATAAAACACTAAATTATCCAAAGAATAAAACAATAAACATAAATCATTTAAAAAAAATTTATCACTGGTGAATATTGTTTATTTTTTTTACTTTATTTACATATGTGCATATATATTGTGTACTTAAAAATCTTTAAATTAATATATATATATATATATATTATTTGTAATTTTTAACCGTTTATCTACACCTGTGTTGGCTATGTCTAAGTAATATAATCTAAACATGACTTTCACATGTGTATGTTTTATGAATAAATAAAAATTATTATAACTTTTTTTTTTAATTTTCAGAATAGATTAAATGTTACATTTCAACCTTTTTTTATATTTAAAAAAATAAAAATTGAAAACATAAATGATTTATTCTCTTATATAAATGTACAACGATCATGCATGCTAATTGACAAGTTAAATTCATTAGTTTATGTGAAAACGATACAAGTTTAAAATAACATATGAAATACCATAGCGAATAATTTTTCAATTTGGATATAATCAGATATCATCATCATACTCAATTAATCCCACCAATAGCAAAAGCTAAGGTAGGGTCTGAGGAGGGTAAGATGTAGACAACGTTACCACTACCCCGTAGGGATAGAGAGACTGCTTCCAATGAGACCCTCGGCTTGATATAATCAGATAATTTTAGTTATATCATATCTTATATGTACTAATTCCGTTCTCATGTTTCTTTATATGTATGTTCTATGTAGGTAATGTAAAACATAAGCATGATACAGCTGCGTCACCTAAGTTAAGGCGAGTCAAATGGAACAAATATAAATTAAACGACAAACATATACTATTTTTTACTTTTAGTTACATTCTCTAAAACGAAGAATACACTGATAGGTGGAAATGTTTAAATTTTTGCAATTTAAAACCGTTGTATCATCCTGTCCAATTTGATTATTCGTGTTGACAAATTCAACTGAAATGGAAGGTAAGAAAATGTAAACCACGAATCTGAGGGTTAATGATTATACTAGTTCCTGTATAGAGTGTATATGTTGAAACTTTAGTGAAAAAAAAAACGGGTTTTCACTAAATATTTTGGACACAAATAATTATGTTAATATATGTATATAAATAATTTTTCGGGTAGGGGGTAGTATCATGATGGGTGATCTACTAGTACTCTCCACATGGATAACAAAAACAAATTTGTGAGTTCCTGGATGGGAAACTTATCGGGGGTAAAGCAGACAATATTGATGGTGTGGGGGGACTGATGTTTATAGCATTCCACTCTGGAAACAACAAACGAAGAATCATGCCCGATCCTTGTATTATGTCATTGAAAATATCCAATCTTGCTATAACGTTTAAGTTGTTGTTCTAACTAGAGCCTCCAGAAAAGGCATGCTAAATAGATAGATCTTGTGAACAGACAACTTCTAGCATTATTGTGGGATGTCCTTGATCACACTCGCGTAAATTGCGCCATCATGCATTAGGGAAATTTACTTCATGGCCAATGCGTAAGATCAATACTGCCTAACATGCCTAACATGCCAGGAAATCTATGACTTTCTTCATGGGCTGCGTATAGTTTTTCGATGTCCTTTTTAGTTGGTTTCACGAATACTTCTACTATATAGCTTCACCACACCTTTGGAAAACTGATACAAACATTTCCATGTTGTTCTATAAATCATCCTCAAATATTAATCTCATGAATTACTAGCACTACCGTATGCCTTTGGCGAATCGCCGATGTGCACTTTGTAATGTAATAAAACTTATTTTACCCCTATCATCATATCGTAGTGTGAAAATGAGTCCCAATTAGCCAAATCATTGGCAATACGTATGAACAGGTGGCGACTCATTCGATATCAACAGCTAAATTGTTTGTCGGTGTACACATGATTTTCAGCACAATAGTCGACATTAAACTTTCATGTGCACCTTTAAATAGTTACGAAAAAATAATTTTAATAAACAACTATAGAAACAGCAAACAACCAAAATAATAACACTATAAACAAAATGTGAACGAATAATAAGTTAACAATAAATATAAAATTGGTATACCTTCTCGATCTCTATTTATTTGTGCACTCCTGGTTTTTTTGGTACCGACATTCGTTCGTTTTCTTCGGCCTAACAAAATTATTTGCGCCGCCTCCATAATTGTGTTAAGATAAAAGTTAACGATTTCCTCAAAAGATGATGAAGAACTCCTGATATACCAAAAAAAAATTTGTAGCAAATATTGAATTGTATTTGTTGGAAAGAAATGAGAATCGTGATTTGTTTGGATAATATAGGTTTTAAATATTAATTTTACTTTACTATTATTTTTAAAATTTGACTATTTCAAACGGTTGTCTTTGACCTGTCAATACATTCAACGTTTGGTGAGGAGAGGGATATCCTCCCGTTGCTACCGACGCCGACCCACGGGGGTGGCGTTTCCCATCGGCCCCGAGCCCACGTCAATCCCCTGACCCTCAAACTAATTCATACCATTTAGCCATAGTGGGAGAGAAATATAGAACGCAATTTATATATTATTTATATTATTTTTATTTTGTTTCTAAATAGTATGGACATTTTTGCCTTTTCATAAAAACTTAACAAATTTATTAGACAATATTACTAAATTGGACTCAATTTGTTACATTTAGAAAACTAGGGGTTTAACTCAGCGCCGCGTTGCGGCTTGATCCGAATCTACAATAGAACAAAACTATAACCAAAGAAGTTTCAAAAATACTAACCAATTTAACATACACATTTGCAATATAGATACCTTCTTATTCGACCCTAAAGATATGCCTAAACTTCCACACGATGCGTGTAGATCAAGGGTTAATAAGTCTGTGTAGCAGCTTGAGTCATGTCCTAAGCACAAATCTACGTCTGTACCATGGGAAACTCGATTAGGCATTGCAGCTATGTTCCCTGGATAACCTTCCAACCTAATTTCTGCACTTCAGAATACAACAGGATCTTTATGCTATGCACACGACTCACATATTTCCTTGAAACAACACATTACAACAAAAACAATGCAATCTTTTAATCGGCTTTATCAACCACCACTTACTCCCACGAGCCATTACCAACTAACAATATGTCTTTCTCATGATCGACATATAAAAGTATACCCTTTAAACAACAAAAACATAGATGTATAGTTGAAACTATATATAGCATAACCACAAAGTTTAAAAACATAGTCTTATACTATCTTATTATCCGGATTGGCTAAAAGAGAGAGAACTATCACCAGAAAAAAAAAAATCAAAAAACATGTAGGATGTTGCTTACAACTGAAAAAAATGCCTCGTGTCTGTGATGTTGCTCCTGTAGGTTTAGCCCACACATTCAATTTATCGCATTTGTGTTCCAAAAATGACTTTTTGTACTTAATACGTTAAACGTTATCAGTATATGGCAAGTGATGGGCTTCTTATGCATTCTACACACACATATCACATCAAATTGAATATTACATCTGCAGATCTAGCACTTCATATTAAAAAGATATTCCATAACCAACTCCTTACTCCTAAGGCATACAAATCGGACACAACTAAAACACTACTTTGAAAAGTTCAGATTCAATATATCAAATTACAACAAATATGAATGTGTTCACATCATCATCTCTCTCCTAAAATTTAAGCCACATAATACACAATCATATTAATCATAAGGGGGCAGCAATAATAAACAAACAGATGTAAACATCAAGTGAATTGAACCAACTGGGAAACAGTTAAATAACCCATATTTACCTTACAAAAAGCATTGTTGGCGCCTTCTTCAACCCTCCACTTTTTATTGATTATTCGAATGTTTTCTGCTTCGACTTTTCATCATCCTTAGTGGCATACTCAAGTCTATCCTGCAAGTTAGAAGATGAAAGCACTTGACGTCGTTCCAGAAAGAAGCAAATAATATATGTAAATAAAGAAGATAATTATATGGAAGTTAAAAGATACCAAATAAACAAATTTTGTTTACACTTTATACCAGAAACATAGCAGACTGTGACTGAACAATATAATTACATCTTTTTAGCACTTCATGTTTCATAATACTTATAAAGCATATGCTGTTCCTTTTATTTCCTTTGCGTAGGCAGTAGGCTTGGTAAAAATCCAGATATTGGGCTGCCAAGAACAATATAAAGTTACATGAATCAAAAATAGTAACTAAGCCCGTATTAAATTCTTACAAAATTGATTATTTTCACTTTGTTTCTGTGATGTAATAATCTCAAGAAACATAGAAATTACCTTTTCTTATTTATTTAATTTTCATTCTCATAACCATTTGGATCTAAGTTTATATAGGTTAATATCATGATTCGTAATATGACTCGTCACCATCAATATCTTTATTCAGTATGGAAAAACTATATTGTATAGATGAGGTGACCTTTACAAACATACCAAATTTGAGATGAGATTGGTGCTTGATGGAAAACATATATTGCTTTATTAGACTTTGAGCCCTGACGTATCCTGCAATATTAACCAAATCCGATTCATTAATGCGATACAATAACATAAAATGAAAGAAAACAAAAGATTAGTTACACAACAAATTGAAATATATATATATGTGTGTGTGGAATATAGAGTTGATGCGGAAAACATGTTCTAAACGCTTGGAAAAAATTCGAGAACAAAAGATTCAATCTCAAAACTAAAACCAAACCTGTTGTGTCAAAAGTTAATAAAAAAACCAGCATAAACAAAATTAAAAGAGCAGAACGGACCTGCTTGGAAATGATGTGAAAATCCACTAATTCGTACAATACATCTGAGTCCTTAAAACACCACCACCATCGAGTCTAAGGTTCGGCCAAGCCACCGCCGTCTTTCTTCCATGCAAACAACCACCACCACCAGTGTGATCACCATCTTGTTCTGGACGATAATGTGGTGCAGGCGCTAGAACGGTGCCCGTTCTCACCGAATACTCTACCATTCTCTCACCGAATACACCACCACCAGTCTCTTTATCTTCTTTATATGATTTTGTGGGTGTGGGTTAGGGAAAAGGGGGGTGGAATTGCACAGGAGCTGGAGTGCGTGCAAAGCAATTTATAACCCGATTCAGAATTTGCAATCAATTTTACCAGCTGGTTAGCGAATACCGCACCTAATCCCCCCTAATACATACTCACATGGATAAAAAGAGTTAGGATTAGGGTTAGGGGTTAAAGAGGGGCAGACTTACAGCACATGGTATAGAGTTCAAGAAGATTTACTAAAGAGTAAAGACGAAGAAAACAAACCGAACGTTTATACAGAAAGTCTCCGACCATATTTTTATCATTCAGTTCTGTGTCCCGTTGTATGAATTATACCTAAATTATATTATAAACATAATTTCAGATCAATGAATAATATATACACCAAAATGACCACAAATTATACTAGGCACAGAGGGTTAAGTTTGACATTGATAGCAAGAAAAAAATATAAATGTAAATGTAATTTATGTTCTGCCTAGGTAATCCCCGTGCAATCATGTTCAGCTTTGCAATTAGATAATAAACTCTAATCTTTCATTAACTGTGTGTGTTATCTTTCTTAAACATTTACTACACTCTGTATATATCAATTATATGCAAGGATCAGATAACTGTTGTTAATAGATGCAGCTTCTCGCCATGAGTTCCATGTCCGTTGGAAGCTTGATTTGGCACAGACACGTCACTTGTAGGGCTTTCCAAGCCTGTGTTCTCTATTGTAAATATGATTGATAATCTTTATGCAAATAAGGTTTGCATACAGCCAGCATAATTACTCCTTGTGAATCTTCAAGCTCAGGAACATATACATATCAATAAGTAAAACAAAAAGGTTAATGGTTCCTAGTTGTAGGGTAAGAAACAAAACGTTGTAATTCAAGTTATACCCTTAAATATCCTTACCAAGTGTATACTGAAGCTGCTTTCAATTCTGGCGAGCAGATTAGGTCGACCTAGACAATGGAAACATACTATTTTATGGGTTTAAAAGATAAACATAAAGGTGAGAAAACCATATCAGACTTAAAACTTGTAGTACAGACCTTCAAATCAGAATACGTGTACACCTTCAAATCTGACGCCGCTGCCAGCCGTGGTAACAACCTCTCTAGCAGTCAATATGCCTCTGCAAAGCGCCTATAGCTGGTGGTCATGCTCGTCGTCTCTGATATTCCCACACTATTTACTCGTTCCAAGTGATATCCCTAAACAACAATCATTATTATTTATAAATTTATTTTGAAGTTATTTATAAACTTCAGAAGCCTAGACAGATCAAAACGACAAACCCAACAAAAAAAATCACATAAATAGGAAAGGAATTCATGGATCTTCATGGCGAATTTATTCAAAATATTCAATCAAAATCAATGGATAAATAAGGGGAAAGAAACTGATTTACCTGTGAATTGGGTAAGTTAAAGGATAGATGATGGAAGAAGAATATAGATGAATATTGGGAGAGGAGATGAGGACCGACGATGGTCTCCTCTCGGTGATTGTAGCCCGGCGCCGGTGGTTGTATCCCCTCCTCTCCGGTGACCTTTCCTTTTTCCGACAATTTCCTTTCGGCGACTATTATGTCTCCAATAACCCAACCCGTGACCTGTTCCTCCCTCTATCCGATGATCGGACAGTTAGCAATCACGTCCTTTATTTTTCCGTTTGAAGCCTTCTCATTGAACGGTGGCAATGGTTTTTATAGACAGAGAGAGCATAGATTAGAGAGATACTGGTCTGATAAAAAGAATATGTGCGAAGTAGGTTGCCAAATCATCAGAGAGTTCTAAAATCTCAGCACGTGGTCAGAGGAAACACATACCCACGACATCTGGCACCTATCTAAAAGTTTACCCTATAACACTATTGCCACCTATCCAAACGTTTAATGAAGAAAAAAAACACAAAAAAGATTCGAACCTAGGTACACAGCAAACAAACACAACAACAACAAATCCACTTGGGCTACAACTAACTTTGAAAGTAGATTCAATATAATATGTATTTAACAAAATAAAAAGATAAAAAATATTAAAACTACTGTTCAAATAAGTTCCTCTTTTAATATAGTATAATTAGATAATTTAAAAATGTTAGATTAAACTCAAATGGTAAAAAAAACATACTCAAAGACAATTACATAACCCTTTCTTAGAGGGTATTTGGAATTGCTTTTTGAAAATAGATTATGCATTTTTTTGCAGTAGGGGTGAAACTGCTTTTAAATTATTGCGTTTTGGTAACCTATTAAACGCAAATAATCTATTTTTTATAACCTTTCCCAAACAATTAAAACCTGATTATTTAGTTTTCAAAATCAACTAATTTAAAAATCTATTTCAAAACTTAACCCCAAACACCCTGTGTTCAGTGTTATTACAATCAACTACCAGAAAGCCAATGATGGCTAGCCCAGCTGGTCGGAGGTGGGAGGGTTTACCACCATAGGTGGGTTCCCGCCCGGGGAGGTCACGGGTTCGAGTCCCACCAAGTGCATAATTATGCGGCTGGCAAACGTTAGCAGCAGGGGGGTTCGAACTCGGCGCGGGTGCGGTTAAACTCTAAGGTGTTGCTCCGTTAGGCTATCAAAAAAAACTACCAGAAAAAAAAAGATTACTATTAATATTTAGAGTAAAGATCTTGTACAAAGTGTTTTTTTGGTAAAAAACTGTGAGAATCAAAGGAGGGTATTTCTTTTTAATTTTTTTTTTTCGATTTTTTCCCATATTGTTAAACATGTATTATAGTATTATAGTATTAAAAACTAAAAAAAAAAATTGGTGTAGTGTAGAGTAATTACGTGTAGAGTAATTATATTAATTACATAATTACTCTAGTGTAAACTAATGTACTGTATTTACTTTATTGACGTAATTACACTAAAAAAAAATTTTAATTTTTTTTTTTGTATTATTCATCTAGAAAATATGTTTAAGCACATGGGAAAAAAAATTCTAAAAATAATAAATAAATTTTTTTACCCCTTAATTTTCACAGTACTTACAAAAAAAAAAAAATTTATTTACTCTTAATATATTTTTTGATACTAGAAAATATGTTTAAGCACATGAGAAAAAAATTTAAAAAAATAAATTTTTTTACCCCCTTAGTTTTAACAGTTCTTAACAAAAAAAAAAAAAAAAACATTTTTATTTACTCTTAATATTATTTTATCAATAAGAAGACGGAGAATTCGGTAGTAGTTCTTCTTCTTCTTCCCAAATCAGCGTCCAAACTATTTTACATCACTTAAGAAGACAGTGGACGATCTACAACTCCTCTCCGTCGATCTTCTCCTAGATCTCAGGTAACCACCGTTGATGTAATCATTCGTTGTTTTTTTTTCTTTCACTCAATTCTCAACCAGATTTAATCATCGTCTTCCTTTTCCTTATTCTGGATTTACTTTTGATCATCATCTCTTTTAGGTTCATCCTAATTGACCGTTAGAAACAGTTTCTATTACGAATCTGTTTGTTAATTGTAATTGTTAATTGTGTCAATAACTAAACTTAAAACAACTACATATAAATAATAGTTTTGCTTTTAGCCTAACTGTTTAGGTTTTTAATTTTAATGCTTTGCTTCCAGGTTTAGGTTTATGACTGTTTGGTCACTATTTCGTGCACCCGAATGTTACTTTATTATGTTTATCTGCGTTTTGTAAATGTTGATCAGGTGTCATTTTGTTACTCTTACTCATAGATATGATTAATGCAAGTGCTGGCCAAATATATTCTTTAAGTTGTTATGTGATATTCTTTTCTTAGCATGTCCGGCCCTTGGTTTTAAAAAGCGCTAGGCGCACAAAAGCGGAGAGGTCTAAGTGCAACGCGCGAAGCGCCAAGCGTAAAAGTGGTGGGCTTTTCGTACCCGAAACGCGCACTAAGTATATAATTTTTTTTATATATCTCATCTCATATATATCCATAGGTTTTTAGCTTAATTTACCCAAAATATAGCTATAAATAAGGTTTTTATATGATTTTACTTATATGTACAAGCCACAAACACCGAGGTTACAATATTTTTATGCATAAAAACACACGGTGTACGAGAGGCGCGCATCTCATGGCCAAAAAAAAACCAAAAAAAAGTGAAAAAAAATGCACTTTTTTTGCTGTTGTCGGGAAATTGTGTAATTGCAGATCCCTGAGGCACCCTAGGCAGCACCTTGTTGCGCCTCAGGCGTGCTTTTTTAAAACCCAGCCATCACATGATGTGATCTGATGTGGGCCTTATGCAATTGAACTAGTAATTGAAACAGATTGAGCAGTGATTGCAATGGGTTTGAGTTTTACAAATCTAATTGAACAAATATGATTATAGTGATTAGAATATGAATATCTATATTTTAATGCTTAAGAGTTGACAAACTAAAATACTATGATTATTATGTATAAATAATTATGTTATAATGAACGCTTCACGCATCAGCTTTTGAGATCATAACACATCGGGTCGCTACACGCTTTGTAAAACCAAGGTGGGGCCATGGATTCTGGTGTTTTGAGTTGAATCTAAAGCTCTTACAGTTAATATTTCGGGGTTTCTTTTATTCATTCGTAATAGTATTAGTTTGTACGTTAATTACTCACCTTGTCAGTCTGTTGGAAGTAGAAGAGTATGTTTTGCCTTCCAAGTTTTGTTTTTTCAGATTCTAAACCTGCTTTTGCTGTATGAATGATGCATCCTTCTTTTGAAAAATCAATTGTACGGGAGTTGTTTTTTATGTAATGTACCTCTCAACTGACTCCTAAAGCAGTCGGTCCTTTTATTTATGCTACACTTAGTATTAGCGAAATTAACATCCTATGTTTCATAAATAAGCCAGAATGCCAGATGTATCAAATGTGTAATGTGCCGACTGCTTTTTTTGGGAAGGAGGGAAAATGCGTTGTTTTCTAGCAGTGTCACATTCTTTACACTGTTTTTTACTAAATTTTGTACATTTTTGCCTTTGGCTTTATATACAAGCATGTACTTCAAATTCTGTTTTCTTGCAGATCATTTACACAAGCATATCAATAACGTGATAGGTACGAGCTATGGGGACTGAAAATCCCAACCCATGCAAATAACTATGCAACGGCCAGCTGTTGCACCTTTTGCCTCACCTCAAAACAACTCACCTTTCTCATCAACTCGCCTGTGGTGGATCACAGGCTGCTGCTTTCAGGCCAACACAGGTCCTGCTTTCCCTAGTAACCTCCATCTTCCCTTTCTGGGACCGTGGGTGGACCAGAGGTTTCAACTTTCGACCCATGCAAACAGGTAGGCCTAGGTTCATTCGTCCCACCAACCACTGGGACCGTTTCAGCGCTTTTTCATCCCAACCATTCAACACACCACCACCTCAAGCACCTCCACCACACGCTTCTCCTATTGGACAACCACCCGTATTGCCTCCAGGAATGAGACCTTCCTCCAACAATGAGACCACAGACGCCACCAATGCATATGGGTTCTCCCCTCTAAGCATTGAACGGGGCAGTAGATTCACAGTATATTTCTTCAGGACAAAATTTGCAGCAAACTCAACGTTCAGTTGGGCCAACAAATCCTGCCGCTGGCCGTGCTGCCCCATCATCTGCTTGGCCTGGCTATCCTGCAACACCCCAGCACCTGTTTTCTCATCAAGGTAGTTACGGTCCTGCTCCACCTCAGCACGCCACACCTGGCTCTTCTCTTCTCATCAAGGTGGTTATGGGCCAGCTCCACCCGTAGCATTATCCTCTAGGGATGTATGTAGGGGCCCCCACACCTCCAACGGGAGGTATGTCAGGATTGGTAGAGGACTTCAGCTCATTTCAATTGGGTCTGTCCCAGGATCTTTGATGCTGGGCTTGATACTAAAGTGTTACCAAGACCACTGGATGGTGATGTGGAACCTACTTCTTTTGCTCAGATGTATCCCATGAATTGCAATTCAAGATATTTGAGACTCACAACTAGTGCCATACCAAATTCTCAGTCCCTGGTTTCCAGGTGGCATCTGCCTCTTGGAGCAGTGGTTTGTCCACTAGCAGAAGCTCCTGAAGGGGTGAGCCAATAAATTAATTATACATTTAGGACACATTATATTCTGGTATAAAAGAGCTGTTATATCATTAATAATAGTTCCATACTTTCATTTACTTTTGAACTACTCTTTTTCAGGAGGAAGTGCCAATTGTTAATTTTGCCACTACAGGAATTGTGCGTTTGTAGAAGATGTCGTACATATGTGAACCCGTATGTGACTTTTACTGATGGTGGAAGAAAGTGGCGATGCAA
>JAUTDX010006967.1:0-22205 GCA_030844895.1 Ambrosia x helenae | reverse complement strand
AGTTAAAGTTGCATGTTTTTCGGAAGAAAAAAATAACCAAAGAGGCATAAGAAATAGGCATTTCTCCCACAACCTGTTTTTGGTCATGGAAAACCATACGTAGCCTTCTCAAGAGAAACATCTTCTACATGCTAAAAAGTCATTATCAATCTATAGGGAAATGAACCCCGAGACACAACAAAAAATATTGTCTTCATTGACTTTTTAGCAAAACAAAACTGTCATAGGTATCAACCGCTAAATAAATGTATTACTTGCAAAGAATACATACATACACAATTACATTGTTATCTTACCTCTGTTTCCTTAAGTGCTTTTTTTCTCAGTACAACTTACAACAGGAGGAGTACCATGACAACTAAAGGATATTATGAAGGCGAACAAGGTTTTTGATCCAGTTGTTACTTACTTCAACCGCTCTACATCCCCCACACCATCTGGAAAACTAAAAAAAGGCCAACTGTAACATGCCATAGGTTAGTTAATCTGTTTTTCTTATTTCTAATAATGAATTCATTTTTCTGATTACACCTGAAATAAAGGGCTTTGTTTCACATGTTGTCCCTGTTATATGCTATACAAAATGCATAGTTGTGTTGGAGAAAGTAAAAGTTCATATAAAAATAAGTAGGAATAATTGTCGTTTCACTAAAATCAAAAAGCAGTGTGACTGTGTCCATATTTCACACCACTATTTGCCAAAGTTTTCTTGATTATACATATATTAAGAGGGACATTCAATACAATTGAAGAACGCTTTAAGAGGATATGCTTTCTATGGTAGTGTCTCAACCAAACTGTAGTTCGTATCATGCTAATTTTACCAAACTTAAAATACAAAATTTATATTATATATACATAAGTTTATGACCTTATAAATAGATAATTTTATACCCATTTTTTACTTCCTGATGAAAGGTGGAACTTTTTGGAAGTTATTCTTAATTGCTTTTAGTGAAACTAGGTAGATCACAGGAGTAGTTGGATCCTTGATTTATTATTCTTAGCTTTTTGAAATGTGACAGTGGAATGAAAATATAAAATCGAATATATATATATACACACACACTGATGTAGTAACCTGCAAGTATCTCCCAAATTTTATTAGTCTCATGATATCAACGATTCTATCATTGGTTAATTCAACAGTAATAGACAAGAACTCCCACGATACCGGATGATAATTGCTTTGCATCGTTCCTTTCAGATTGGTGGGTTCTTTCAGAGTATTAGAAGTGTCAAGTTTGTTCGATTGTGGTGTGCAATGTTAACATTTCGTGTATGGCCCGCCGCGTGTACAATCAAAAGTTATAATGAGAATTGTTGGCATGTTTTGTTTGAATTTGTTTCTGACCATTGATATTATTACTAAACGAACTTTATGAATAGTCTGTCCCGCCGCCGCAACGCGCGGGCGGGCAAAAATCTAGTTTTATAATACTAAACGGTAACTATTACAAAATAGTGGTTATCTTTCATGCTGACCTTTAACTTAGGATTTCCTTAATATTCGACGAAATTTAATAAAATTGAAACATAATATATTTTTTTTTGCTGTAATTGGACTTGTTTAAATTGAATTTGGTCTCACATTTTAATTTGGTATAAGCTACACGGTCTGTTTGGTATGGGGTAATGGAATGAACGAGGAAATGGAATGGAGAATGTAATGGAATGGACGAAGGAATGAAATTGATGATTACCATTCCATGGTCCTGTTTGGTTACACGTAAGAATGGAATGAATTATTACTTTGTATTGTTTGGTATGTAGGAAAAGGAAAAGGAATAAAATCGGCGGTGGTGAGTGGTGGTGGTGGCGGATGGCATCGGGTGCCGGCGACAGTGGTTGGTGGTGGCAGAGGTGGTGGTAGCCGGTGGCGGCGACGACGATGGGTGGTGATGTGGGGGGCGACGTTTGGTGGTGATAACAGCGTGATGGTGGTCGGTGGCGGTGGGTGGCGACAAGGAGTGACGACAACAGTGAGTGATGGCGGTTGGCGGTGGCAGTGGTCAGTGGGTGGCGATGGTTGGTGACGGAGAGTGTCGGTGGTGGGCGGTCGGTGCTTGGAGGTAGGTGGTGGTGGTCGGTGGGTGGCAGTGGTGGTCGGTGGGTGGCGGCGGTCGGTGGTCGGCGATGGCAGTGATCGATGGTGGTGGTGGCGATGGGTGGTCAGTGGTGGTTGTGGTCCTAATGACCTAGTTAGTCATGAATGGGACGATGCCTATTTCTTTTATTTGAGTTTGAATATGTTAGTCAAATTTTTATTTATTATTTTTAGTATAAGTTAATAAGTTTTTTACAAGCTTTTATAAAAATATAAGTTAATATGTTTTTTTACAAGCTTTTATAAAATACTATTGCATTATCTATACTACTAATAATAGGTGCTGGACACGGGTAAACTTGTCATTTCATATTCATATATAAGGCAATATTGTAACTTCATTAAAATGGCAAGACAAATTTAATACTATAATTAAATTCTATTGATTAATAATTAAAGTTTAAAGAAAAAGGAAAAAAAAAAGAAATCAATTGTTATTAATACAACAATTAAAATCTATTGATTAATACTTGAAATTTAAAAAAAAAAATAATTGTTATTACCGTAAAAAGAATATGAAAATTTCAAACCAACGAAGGACAATGACACGTAGATTTTTTTTTTTTTTACCGATCATCTGTTTCATCAACCAATGATTCATCCTGTTAAATGCAATTCAATAAGGTAATAAAATGTACTGATCACCATACAAAACAGATTTGAATCTTAAGCTTATGATGGTGCTTATAACCCAACTTCTCCCCTAGCTCTCTCCCTCTGCACTTCCCTTTTCCGACCAAACCACCATCTAAGAAGTACAATGTATTTTGTTTTTTATTTAAGGTTTAAATATTATATGTTATTTGTGTTTTTAAATTATTGGGAAATAGTAATTAAGAAATAAAACAAATTAAAAAATTAAATAGTAGACAAATGAGATGTTGACAAGTGGCATGGGAGTGGAGCCAAATTCTAGGTTTTTGAACGTGATCTTGGTTGGCCTACGGACGTGTCGTACAATTTCATTTCTTTTTTGTTTTTTTATTTCAAGTAAACCAAATATATTTTGCCAGGTGGCAACTAACCTATACAAAGGTCACCAATGGAGATAGTCCTCAGGAAAAAAAAAGGAACAAACGCATAGTCAGCAAGTAAAAAAAAATATTTTATTCTATTCATTAGTTAGTTGGTTTGTGATGTATTAATCTATTACATGTGTATGATATGTTAGGATTGATTATAAGGATGTACTATGTGCATGTATATACAATATATTATATGTGTGTATATGTATATATAATATATTTAAAAGCCAAATCACAATATTTTGATGATTAAAAACCAAGTTAGGGGAAAACTCATATCCCAATTTCACACGAGGCCCCCAACAACAGTCCACAAGTACCTATCGAGACTGACTGAGTGCACTAGGAATTGTGGACAGTCAATGGATAATATTATAGAGATGTACAAGCAGTACGACACAACCTAACGTTAATTGTTGCCGGCCTAAAGGCCATGCTTCGTTTTGTTGTCTTCATTTAGAGCATTTAACTACTTTTTTTATTTAATGGAGACTGAAATCTTTTTTTCTTCTTCAATTTTATTATTTCTTTACTTAATATCTTTTGTATTTAGAGAACTTTATGGTGTCATCTTCACTCTTTATGTTACTTTTACATCGCATGATATTTATTACAATTTAACGTCTTACTCCACCATAACGTCTACACTATTTCTTACTAAAATTGTATATCCTCGATCATATGTTACACATTATTGACCAAATTACAGCCGCCAAACACAATACATCCCCGTTGCAACGCGCGGGCTCCTGCTAGTAAATATAATTGCTAGATGTAATAACACTACATTATTGTTTGTCATTTATTACACTACATTATTAAATGCTAAAATATAGAGGGACAATGTTGTAAATGAGAAATTATGTATGCATTAACACTTGTACCAAATGCAAAAACAATGTTTTTTGTGTGTCTTAAAATTAAATGAAAATTACTATTTTTACCCATCTAGAACCTATTACGTAGTGATATAGATATTAAATATTATAATTAATGGAATACCTAAACTATACTTTGAATGAAAATACAAAATTAAAAAATCGTTTGGGCCAGGAATGGGCTAATTTTAGGCCCGTTTATATGGAGTTTAACACTTTAACAGGCTTTTTTGAAACAATGTGGACATGGAATGGAAGAACATAACAATTTGCAAAAATTAAATAAATGTTCAACTCGGGGGGTGTGGATGATTAAATCTGAAGCAGGCTCTTAAGCAATCACTAATCAAAACATTTGTATGCATGTTAAATTAGGGATAAGAAAAAGACGATTAATCGAAGCAAACTGAGTCAACAAACAAAAATAAACCGATGAAACCGACTCAAAATAATAACTGACGGTAGGTTTTGTTGTTTTCTTTAAAATTCCTCGTTTCAAAACCGAACCGAATTGCCCTGAACTTGTTAAAATGTTACATTTATGACCCTAGTGATCATTTTGAACTAAATGTTTCATGTCCAAATTTATTAATAAGTGGTTGACAACGTAATATGTCAAGGCTTGGATTAAATTTTGGATACAAACATTTCAAGCTCAAATGTAACTTGATCCATTACCAAACCAAACCCATACGTAGAATTGAAAACCAAAAAACTAAAACCTAGGCTAACGGTTTTGGCAAAACGATCCCTTGTATACCCTCCTTGACTATCCACGTTAGATTAATTAGATTCTGCCTAACATATATATTCGTCAATCTAGACCAAAACTCAACACTAATCATCTTCTAGACCAAAAACTATAGTATTCTAAACATGCAAAGGGATGTCATATGTGTCAGGAGGTTGACAAGTCTTTAGTTGACGGGTTGTCTTGTTTAACAAACACAACCCATATATTTATTCATGTAAAACAAATTTGAAGGTTTTGCAATCGGTACAATGGCTTAAACTGATAGAACCGGATTTACTGGCAAAACAAAACTCATACTGTCTCCTATTTTTACTAGCTATTATCGTACCAGGACTATGTCTGGTAGCCAGTAGTACCGACATTAACAGCCAGTACATACCGGTATTTAAAACATCGGTTTAAATAATGGTTAAACATCTCTTCAAAATCTGCTAGAAGAACATGTTGCAATGAAGAAGATGCTCAAGTATCACAATATTCACCAACACGTTTAAACACTAAACTTACTATATAGGATTGAAACCAAGACAAAATATCCGCAAAATCATTGGAAGAAACTGTCAAATATAATAAAAATAAAGTCCAATACAATTCTAATAATAATAATAGGTTGTGTCTATTTTGACACCAAAATTCTACTTCGACAATGATACGGCCGGTTTGTCGACGTCATGCCGAAAAATTGCATTAAAGGAAAATAGTACATGTTGGTCTTGTGGGTCGCTTTGATCAACAAAACATGCGGGAACGCATACCACATTTTGAAGGATAACAGATGCACAAAAAAAATGTCCTCAATTGCGTTAGTTGAAGGATCCTTCTGAGTGTAGTACATGTAATTTTTAGAAAACAACAAGTTTTTCAGTTCCTGGATGGATGATTCACCAGGTTTCTTTCTAGCATTAATCTTCTTAATAGCATTGTGTATGTCTTTCAAAACACACTTGCACTTGTGGTAGTGTCTCTTTATGGTTTTCCAGATTTTACGTGTCTACATGTGCTGCATTAACAGCTCCTCCACCAATCTAAATTCGTTGGGAGAAATTCTCCTTGCATACGCATGGCCTTCCAAATATTCAGTTCCAGATATTCAATAGGACCGTGGTTATATTCGACATTCCTCGCATCTATCCTCCAAGTGTCACCCGTCCCGTCATAGAACCTGAGCACTTAAAAGGGGCAACCGATTTTTTGGCTGTCGATTCTCCTCTACGTGGCCATACTCTTGTGAATGCCGCTACGGTTTCATTCAAGCCAAACCATCACGTCCATATCATTAAGTTTTTTGGATCGTCGGGTCACTAGTTCATGACGGCTCTATAGCGGTTTCAATATTGGTTTTGGTATTGGTTTTGGTTTTCGAATGGTCTTTTAGGTGGGGCTAACCCACTTGGTATAGGTTTATGACTCTAAGTTTTAAGTTCAAATTTAGGCAATGATGTATTTTAATAACATAATAGGGTTGGCTATTAAAAAAAAGTAGGCTAGGCTTTTATATGTGGGGTTGGAAACTTGGAATCTTATTTTTTTTTCGGGGAATTGGACTTTAATAACCTGAACTATTTGAAATTGGCCACTAGCACCCCCAACTAAAAAATTGGCCATATATAACCTGAACTATTGACTTATTGGAATCTAACACCCACTAACGGTTAAATCACTAACACCGTTAGTGGGTTCGCTGACGTGGCAATATTTGCTGACGTGGCATGCTGACGTGTCAATCCACGTGTGCAACATCAGTGTGCCACGTCAGCAACTTGTGCCACATCAGCGTGCCACGTCAGCAACCCAACTAACGGCGTCAGTTAGTTGGGTGCTAGATTCCAATAAGTCAAATAATTCAGGTTATATATGGCCAACTTTTTAGTTGAGGGTGCCTAGTAGCCAATTTCGAATAGTTTGGATTATTAAAATCCAATTCCCTATTTTTTTTTACCCTTTTTCATATATTGGGCTTTTTGAACATACGCCTGGGCTAGAGTTGGATTTTGTACATCATAGCATATATTAACGTACTTTGGATTTTCTGCTTTTTTATTTTTCTTTTGCTTTTTCTAAGTTTGGATGACCTTGTTTGTCATTGTTGTATTAAGTTACCTCTTATAAAAGTGTATTGCTTATGATCTAGTATGGTAATGGTTATGGACCTGAATCCATGTAAATAAAGCATTTGTTTCCAAGTGAAATCTGCTAGTGTATGAAATAGTGAAAAAAACATTTTTTTTATTTGCATATTAATGAATGTATTAAGTTTATTAATAACTATTACAGCGGATCCATTGTGATGGATATACAACTTATTAATTAGGGACGTGACCAAAAAAAAATACAAAATCTTAGATTGACCAATGTATACGGGTTACTTTATTCAAAGTTCAAACCATTTATAACAAAGATTATGCAATCTGGAACAAATCAAGGATAATGTATCGCCAATAACATTAGAACATAAACATCCATCAACATGGATATGAGCATTGGCAATCAGAAATGTGTACACCGTCATTAACACAAATCCCTACTCCATTATATTTTTCTTTACAATTATCAGCACAACACCCTGTATAGCATCTGTAGGAACAAGGCCCTAATGACATCTTACACGTTTCGGATGGATGCACCCTGGTGTCGATGACAGATTCCTTCATTGCAGCCGCCACCACGACTCCTATATCATGTTTCAATTCAAAGATACAAGTTATATCATGGTAGAATGGAAACTGAAACTTGATTTTGATGTTAAGGTGCATGTAGAACCCAATTATTATTTTTTTAAACAATTTAGAAAGAAAACTATATATGATTATTATACCTGAGATTCCAAAAAGAATGAAGACGATGTGAAATAAAGTAAATTTTGCCATAGTGAAGATTAGTTGAAAAATATATTTGATAATGACAACACTGAGAGAATGTTTATATATATATGTGTATGTATAAATATATACAATTTTTAACATATATACACATGTAATCAATGTACCAAACCAAATTCTAACAATATGATCATGAAATTTGATATGGTTTTAATGGTTCATTAAGAAACTACTATATTGGATAACTAGATTATACCTTGGGAGCGTCCTGGAGCTGAGAAAATCTAATATGACACATCAATTTTATATATGAAATAGACTGATGTGCTTCACATTTACATGCAGGAAAGCTTCGGGTAGCACCTAACCTAAAATAGTATATAACTCCATTGTTAACCTTAAACAATATATAATTCTAATGTAACATCTAACCTAAAACAATGTACGTATAACTCTAATATTAATACCTAACCTAAAACAATATACAACTCCAATGCTAAGACCTAGCCTAAAACAATGTATAATTGCAATGTAACTCTAATATTAACATCCCAAAAGGCTAAAAAAATATACAACTCTAACATACTAATATTGATACCTAATCTAAAACATGTTTAACTCTAATATTAATACGTATCATAAAGACTAAAAAAATGCATAACTCTAATATCAATATTCAATACCTAACCTAAAACATCGTATAACTCTAATATTAACACCTATCATAAAGGCTAAAAAATGCCTAACTCTAATATCAATATTCAATACCTAACATAAAACAATCTATAAATCCAATGCTAACACCCAAATACTTCAACATAAAGAAGCACTAAAAACCTAGCCGAATCGATAAAAGATACATTACATATTATACGAAGCGTCTCAAAATATTAAAACCAATATTTTTCACTAACCTACTAACAACAATCAATCAAAATCAACAAAAACAATAAAAAAAAACTAACCACTAACTTCTAATCAAACCATTGACCAAAACTTTTCTTCTTCTTCACAACATCATCTAATCCATTCACATCACCATTCTCTTCGATAACTGTTGAGCTTCAATAATAACAATGACATTAGGATGATCCAACTGTCCCAAGAAGTTCACCACTTCCTGAACTCACATATGTTTTTAAGATTACACATAACAAACATATTCGTAAAACAAACTCCTATTTGTCTATCATCAAATAGTTACATAGTTCATGACCTCCATACGCCTCTTACCGGACAGTCATCATGAGGGATGTATTTAACATCTACAGCAATTCCAACACCTTCTTTTGAAAGGGCTAATGTCTTAGTGCTCAACCAACCAAGGAACACCTTTTCGAGACGCCTCACCCAAAAGCGGATTTTGACTAAACCCTCTTGTAGCTTTTTCCGAATCATCAAAGGTAAGTTCTTTGACATTTGGTGCAATGTACAACGGATTCTTGAGCGTCTTCTGTAACATCAATATAGACTCAAGGGTGGCCACGACCTCAGCTATGTGAGGTCACTTTTGCGAAATTTCAAGCGTGCATCGCTTTGCAATTTCAAAAAAGTCCTGAAAACATACAGGGGATATTTCATTCTTGACTTTGGGATCGACTGCATCCTTTAAATCCCTTGAAGATTGGACATGAAGCTGAAACCAGATGACCAGACTCCCGAGTAGGTCAGTGTTAGCAAAGGTTGCATCGATTATAGGCCTTCGACAAAGCAAGAGCTCGCCAAGGAAATAAGACATCAAACTTCATGGTAAGGCCTCCAGAATGGAGAAAAAAAGGATCCACGTAGCCACAAGCTCCTGGAAGAACGCTGATGTGCGAGGGATTATGAGATAGAGATAGTTGGGATAAGCCATAGTCGGTAATTTTTTGTTCTAGGGTTTGTGGAAGGGCTTCACACCACCCCTTTACATGCCCGATACCATGCAGCCTTATAGTGAAACCTCTTAAAGCCCCCTCCAAATGGAGGGTCTTCATTGGTCCATCTAAGTTGCCACTATAAGCTTCCTAAACTCACCTTTCACAACCGCCATTCCACTCATCAGAGTCGGACCTATGCTTTTCTAAGGGGCCAACCGCTCACCTTAGACAAAAAATAATAATGTTATATATGCGTTCAAATCTCGATAGCACACATAATATTATGTAATCGCCCCCTTGAAGAGAAGAAAATAATAGAGGGAAATAGATAAGAGTGAATAGAGTAAAGTGAAGCTTTCCGCTACTGAGAAGTGGTGATTTGAGTTCTTCAGAGAAAAGGAACAAAGATGAAGTAATAGAAAATAAATATCTACTGAAGACCTATGTATTCCCATGTTTGAGGTTTCATTAAATACTAGTTAACTTCTTACAAGGCATGTACTTTACCGAAAGTGAAAAAAACCCTTATATCGGTGAGTAAAAAATGGTAATGGGACAATGTATCTTTCAATTTTAAGATATTACATAATAGTTCATACACAACATAGTAGACACAATCAATGAATCATTATTTGTTTGAAGGTTTTCTCAGCCAGAAATGAATACTGACTTTAACAAATCCAACATTGATCTGTGGTCGGGATTAATCACAACTAATGAAATGTTAATAAACAGTCTCAACTTTGAACATAATTTTCTCCAGCAATCCCGTACCAAGAATATTCGTCATTCATCATAAAAAAAACTAGCATGGTTAACTTTCAGTTGGTATGAGATGGCTGGGGAAAATAAGTTCAATGTTTGAACTGTCTATAAACATTCCCATAGTTAAGATTAATTTCGCATAATAGGTAAAACTTATAATTATTAAAATCCAATTTTCCTCCTTAAAACATTATTTGTTATCTTGTCTAAACAAGACTAACTTAAAAGGTAATTTAATCAAGCAAAATGACAAAACTTAGATAACCATCGTTTGTTATCTAGTTTCTTCGCTTTGAATCGAATTCAGATTTTATAAACAAAAGCAATCATACCTGGTAATTCTCACAAATAATAAAACTAGTAGAGTTTGGGGATAGTGGAATGTAGACAAGCCTTACCACTATCCATGGGGATAGAGAGTCTGTTCCAGAGAGACCCTCAGCTCCAAACAAACAAAATTGTATGTGTATATACAACTACCAATAATCACGTGAGTGGGTGACACTAACATAGCACACAAGGAAACAAATATAACAAGATACACAAGATATATACAACCAAAATCATAAACTAAGTCCACCTAATTATATACAACTCCTAAAATCCTTAACCTTAATCTTACACATCCGTAAACTTCTATCCTAAATCATTTTATCAATACTTCTAACTCTTAACAAATCCTTTCTAATATCACACCTCAATCCTTTTCTCTTGGTTTTCCTTTTTATATAATTGGTTGGTTTAAAATGAAAGAATGAACACTAGTGGTCTAGTGGATGGTAATAGTATTGTCTTGTTTGGTGACGACAGTGCCAAAAAGAAAGGAGCTTGAGCTATCATGTACAAACAGTGTTTCATTCAAGGGCTCCACTTCACGTGCCTACTTACCTCATTAACCTGACACGTGTCCTAACCATGGATAACATAACGTCAGCAGCCAACAGGTTTTCCCTGGATCCCGACAAATCCTCAAAATTCCCCTGTTTCTTGCCGAAAGTTGGCAATAAGACAATTTTTTTATTTAAAACAAATTCTAATTTTTTTTATAATATAAAGAAATTCGTTTTTTAGTTATTTTAAAGTAAATATTAAACTTAAGGGAGGGCAGGGTGTACCGGGTACCCCTTCAGGTGTAGGTACCTAATCGGATATCGACGATTTGAGTGTTGAAATCGGGTAAAGTTAAAACGTGTCTTGATTACTGATTGAGGTGTGATGATTTGGAAGTTTGGGTAACGGCTCTCTAGCCGCCGTGAGAAGTTGATTCAAGCACGAGAGGAGTGGATTCAAAAGCGAGATACCGAGATGAGCCGGGTTTAAGTGAGAGTACTTAAGAAGTATTATTTCTATTTCTTTTTATTTTTTAGAACGTGTGATGTTGCTATTGCTTCAAAAACAAGAAAGTCGAAAATTTAAAAAATAAATAGTTTTTAGAACGCGGTGCTCAAACATTACAATTCACTCGTAGGTTTGAATGATTCATAAAATATCTTCAAGATGGACCCTTTGAAAACAAAAATAAATGATTTCAACGGATATTGTACTTAAGAAGTATTATTTCTATTTCTTTTTATTTTTAGTTTGAAATTGTATTAATATATATTTATATTTTTATATAGATCATCTATGAACCGATTGATGCAACAATCTTCAAGTGATGAAAAAAGGCATTGGGTGATTATCTACAAAGACACCCGACGGTCTTAAATATAATCATTACATTTACTGCCACATAAGTAAGCACCCATAGTCTCCACAAATCCCATTGTTAGACCATGTGTAGTGGGGGGCTTTATATATATAAAGCCCCCCTTTCTGATTGGTCCACGTGGATGCTGAGTCAGCATGGAGAGATAAAGTGAAAAAGAGGTGTAGTGGTGGGCTTTATTTATAAAGCCCCTATTTTTTATTGGTTGATTAATAATAATAATAAGAGTAAATTACTATTTGAGTCCCTGTGTTTTGGTCGTTTTAACTACTTGAATCCAAAATGAAAATGTTTAACTACCTGAGCACTTTAGTTTCCCAAATTTAACCCTTTGAGTCCAAAAACGTAACGTTGGTTAGATTCTCAGTTAAGTCCCCCCCCCACGTGCACCCCACGTGAGGGGCATATTTGTCAACTTATCCTCTTTTTAACCAGATTTACCCTATTTAAAACCCTTTCACCCCATTTTAAAACATTTACCCCTTCTCTTCTTCAAGATTACAAACCCTAATCACATATCTTCTTCTGAACCTCAATTATTCGTCAAAGATGATAGAGTTTTCATGCTGGAATGTTTGTGCCCCATTCGTGCATTTTGATCCTTACGAAGAATATGGTAAGTGTTTTTTTACAATTCTCACCAACAATTTAATGGTTTTAACATGTTTACAATATGAAAATGTAATCAAAATTTTTCATTTTTTGTTACAGAGGGTTGCCCTACGATGTTTAGCATCCAGGTCTTTCATGGTGGAGAGTTTTTAGGTTACCCAGGTAGAAGGTATGTAGGTAAAATGAATTATTTGGACAACATAGATGCTGATCAGTTCTCAGTGATGGAGTTTAACTCTATGTTTAAGATGTTAGGTTATGATGATGATGATGTTGTTTATTACCACTTTAAGATTCCTGGTGAAAATTTGGATATTGGTCTTAGGGCTCTAGGGTCTGATCAAGATGTGATTGTGATGTGTAAGTATGTGTCTAGGACTAAGGTTATAGAAGTGTATGTTAAGCATTGGGTTACAAAATTGGAGACATATTTTGTGTCACCACATAAAGGTAGTTCAAGTGTTATTATTGAGGAGATCGAAGAAGATGTTGGTCCATCTGTTGGTTAAAGCTAGTCATGATAAATCTAAGAGTTCTAATCATGGCAAAGCTGTTGCTAGTATGCAGAAGATGTTGAAGCTAATTTAGATGATAATGAAGATGTTGAACAACACAGTGGTATGTTAAGGGAGTACTGTGAGGAATTAGTGAGATCTAACCCAGGCACAACAGTTAAAATTGATGTTGAAAGGGAGTTCAATCCTACTAGTTCCACAAGACAGTTCAAGAGAATTTACATATGTTTGGGTGCATTAAAGGCAGGATTCAAGTTGGGTGGTAGGAGATCTTAGGCTTAGATGGTTGTTTTATTAAGGGTCCATTTCCTGGACAAGTTTTAACAGCTGTGGGGGTTGATGCTAATAATGGGATCTATCCAGTTGCATACTCTATAGTTGAGGCTGAGAACACTAGTGCATGGACTTGGTTCTTAGAGAACCTAGCAGATGACTTGGATCTTGATACCAATTCAGACATCACATTTATCACAGATAGGCAAAAGGTAATTACATTTATCACACCATTGCATACCTTAACTTAACTGTTAGGTTATATTATATTCATTCAATTGTCATGATGTAGGAATTAATACCTGCATTAGCAAAAGTTTTTCCAATGGCTGAGCACAGGTACTGTTTGAGGCATATTCATGAAAATATGAAAGCCAAATGGAGGGGAGACCTGTATAAGGAGCTGTTATGAGAATGTGCTAGTGCTACTACAAAGCCACAATTCAACAGATGCATGGCATCTGTTAGAAGGGTAGATGTGAAGCTATATGAGTGGTTAAAAAAGATTCCCCCTACATGCTGGGCTAGATCTCATTTTACTGGTATGTATGTTTACATTGTGTTTTACTGGTATGTTGTTCAAACAGGAAGGGCAAAGACTGATGTTGTGTTGAACAACTTATGTGAAGTCTTTAACAGACAACTGGTGGGGGGAAGGGACAAACCAATAATCACTTGTTTGGAGTATATGAGAGAATATTGTATGAAAAGAATTGTGGTTGTCTACTGTAACACCCCGAGGTGTTACGGGTCTCGTAAACGGTCGGGTCGTACCCGACCACCGATTACTTATTAAAATATTCAGGATCAAATCTCGCGACTAACCGTTTCAATCGATTATATAGATAATAATTATTGAATTATTATTATCGCGGTTAAACGCTCCTTATCTGCTAATAACCCGTGGTCAAACGTCTTTTGTTCGATTGTTATAACTATTACCAAACATCGCGAGTTCTAGTTATTATCCCTGTTACCAAACACCTCTATTTTAATCCCCTATTTAAACCACCCCTCTCTCCTTCATCTCGCTGCTCTCTCTCTTTCTGTACAATTTATACACACACACAAGTGTGTAATACACTGAATAAGAAGCTCTCACCGGAAGACATGGCCGGCTTTTGCCGCCTCCTCCTCTCCGGCGACCTTCTTTCTCTATGTTTAACCCAAGAACACACACGGAGTGTGTGTGAGAGCAGCGGCAGCAGCAGCAACCGGTCACCCTCTCCGGTGACCGGATAACCTTCTTCTCCGGTAAGCAATTGAGCCCTTCTCCTTTGTTTCCAGTCGATAATCACCCGGTAACCTCTGTTATAATCAGATCTGGATAAACCCTTTTCCTCTATTTCTATTGATACCCGATAACCCTTGATATTGCAATCCTCAGTACGGACACAAACCGGAACCCATCGAGGGAACTATTGAAACCGCTGACCCTTCAGTTACTCGTATTACAGTTTCGGGTTTGTGACTCGGACAGTCACCGAGTTCGGGTGACTGTCAGCGGTCTCCGAGGTACTTCCGGCGAGTGACCGGCCAAAACCCAAACCTTGTCCTCTATGAAGCCGATGACCTGTTCTATTTCTGAATTATAATCGGGGATCATTTGGTCATCCGAAACAAACCCACCCGATTATAGTATTGTGCGTGGTTTGAAGTCTATCGCCAACCAATTCTGATTTGGTTATTGTTGGCTACCCTTGTTGTTGATTGTTATAATCCTTCGATTATTAATAAATCACTATGATTATTGTTGTAGGGTACCAAAGTTAGAAGACAAGTCCAATACCCGGTTCGGTACAACTTCCGGTCAATCTCCGAGTCGGTTATAAATCCGGTAAGTGAAAGTGATTGGTTCCTAAAGTTATACGATCTTATAGTCTATTATTAACACGGTGATTATATTGATTACGAGGTACCGATCATTGAATTGGAAAGATACGAGTCGTCGCCGAGTCGACTCAGTGACTCGGTCAACTACCGGAATAGAACCCGGTCCAATAGCTAGACGAGGATTATTAGAATTATACGAATATATATATATAATACGGGAACGTACGGACTTGATAATAATAATAAGAGAATAATAAACATATATAAAATATATATGTTTATATATATAAGATTCGATATATAAAACGATATACTAGACTCGGGTTAATAATAATATGCTCTGCCGAACCATCATCCGGGTAAGTTCGTGTCTAGAGTTCTTTAGGTTCGTGTGCCAAGCTGTAATGGCCAGCTTTATTAGTTTACGAGTGCCAAGCTGTAATGGCCAGCTAGATGTAGGATGTCCGGGTCGTGTCTCATATAATAAATATCAATAATGAACCCCGAGTTTAGGATTATCTAATATATACCGAATTCTATATGTATAAATTGTATATATGATATATATCCTAAGTATTACAATCTAACAAGTCCCACGCGTAAAACGTATCGATATATATATGACATATAATTGTAATAAAAGAGACTATAGAAGATTATACGCAAACCTGTGAGTATCGTGAACTCCCCACTTTTACTGTTTTATTAAGTGTTTTTGGGGGAATACATGTCATTTATTAAACCAGAATTGCTTTACATAATAAACGATTATCAAAAGAAGTATGAACGGGGACATAGAAACAACGAGGACAGTACTGGACGGTATCCGCCATTTCCTTTCTTGCACCGACTAGAGGGCAGGAACCAGTCTTATCCAATTAGAGGGTAGGCATGTCCAAGTAGAGGACCAATCATCACAATCAGAGTGGTACCATCGATAGGAATGGCACGAACTATAATCGATATGATAGAATGGAGATATAATAGAATTGATATATAATAGAGCTAGTTTTATAGAAGTATATTTTCCCCTTCAGAATTATAAATGTAAAGCATGTTTATAAAAGAATGTTTATAAAAGAATGTTTTATATAAAAGAATTATCAATAAACGAACCGGCCATTCACTTTATAAAATACACGACCTCACCAACTTTATGTTGACAGAAACTATTTTGGCATGTGTTCAGGTAACCCAACAGATATGATGACGTGGATCCTGGAAGACTAAAGACTGTTATGATCCGAATCCGCTGCGTAGCTCCGATCACCCGACCCGACGACCCGGCCACGTCAGCCAGGGTCGTTACAGGTGGTATCAGAGCGGCGCTTAATAACAGTTTTGAAGTCTTTATTAATCCAGGATCTACCAGAATGTTTTATAAAAAGAAATTTTGTTTAGAAAAATAATTATGATATCAGAAATATTAAAGAAAATATCAGGTGAGTAAATTTTTGGGTACCTGAATGCCAAACCATTATAAAGTTGGTGGGAACCATAACAGTATATTAGAAATCAGAATGAATCCACTACAGGATATTACTAGAATGATTATGTGGGGTAAATTGACAATTCTGTACACAATTGTGAATTTATATGCACATTTAATTTCTGGGAAATCTTACAGGATATTAAGGCTATAAGAAATGAGAAATAATACAGAACAGAAACCAGATATATTAACAGAAATCAGAAAATAAATCCTGATATAAAGCACGAAAATTATAGAAGTATATATGTATATAAATAGATATAAAATTTACAAGATAATTCTTTGATAATTTAATCGACTTGTACGAGAGTTTTGAAATCGTATTTCACTCTCTAGAAAAACTCGTTGATTTATAATCATTCGTCGCACCTTCCAGAAATTTCAGTTTCAATACATATTCAGATCGTTAACCTCACGTTATTCCGATATTTATAAATAGAATACAAATATTATGCTCCAGCTTGAACATTCCTATGATCGAGTTTCCAGAAATACTATTTTTATTCCGTAAATTCCGAAATTTTTATAAAATCAGATATACTAGAGACATACTAATATTATGTTTTTAAAGAATATCCTTCGCTTATTTAATCAGAACCGGACAGATTTCTCGATAACTTAAGATGTTTTTAAATCTTTTCAGTATAATTCTGCAGTATATTGAATTTTATTTGTAGTTATTATTATTTTTATACTAAACCAGTATTTCGGTTTTGAGTAAAAATATATAGATATATATACCCTCCGCTTTAATTTCGAATAAATGATTTATTCAATTGACAAGATTGAGAAATTTTATCAATACTCCAATTTTATTTTATTAAAATAAGTGTTGATATTTTTATATTCCAAAATTTATTTTAATGAACTATCAGGTTACAGATAATTTAGTACAATTCGTTAAATATTAAAATTTTGTTTTTAACGTTTTGGGAAAATTTATAATTTTATTTATGATAAGGAACCCGTTTCTTAAAAATTTGAGTATTTTGGTTAAATATTATTACTATAAATTCTTTTACGAAATTTGAAAATCTTATAAAACTACGGCTGTATTATTTTGTCCAAACCTATTTCACTTCATAGTTAGTATCATTTTCGTAAAAGATCTTTAATTGAATTTATATCCGTATATGAGTTAAGAGTATTTCGACACGATTCTATATCTATATTCGATAGTATAATTTCCTTGATATTTCTATTTCGATATGAACGATGAATATTATATATTACGTTTAATAATTTAAATTTGTCTTAGTGTATATATAGAAATATCATTTATGTATCACCTTCGATCCTTTCAGAATTAAATAATATTTCAACGGAAATATTATTATTTCGAATTCATGCGACGAAAATAATTGGAATCTACCTAAAGAAACCGAATCCTTACTCGCTCGATTATGCGACAATATAAGTCCTGTCTTAATTCTATGACTCGAACAAGTCAATGATATTAAAAGATTGGATTGTTATATTAAATATCTGTTGACACGAACAAAATTCTTGAACGATTGACGGTCTATTTTCGTTAGACTCAGATCGACAAGTTTTATTCCAGAATATATAATTTTGAATCTAAGAGAAAATAAAAGAACAGAATATCAGAATAATGTGTGAAGGACACATACCTATTGTGATTAAAATAAACGAATACTGGAATGTTAGGTGAGGTGAAATAGTAATTATGATCGCGACATAATTATGAATGTCACAGGCACAGGAACATTCGAGTAGGAATTTATCAAGATCACAGTTTGTCTGTGTAATGAGCATATTAAAAGAAATAATAAGAGAAGAAATATAAATCTGAACTATCAGCCTATTATATGTGGAGAATACGACCACAAAACTGGCAATCTAGTTGAAATTTCCTTCGTGAATACAACTAAGAATATGTTTGCAGAATAAAACCATCGATTGGTTAAACTCTACGAATCAATTTATTGATTTTGATTGCCAACCAAAAATAGTGCATGTTCCCTGTGCAATCTCCGGGGCAGATGATATCCGGACCCTTACAGAAGGTATATCCGACATTTGCCGCCAAGTCACAGGATTCTTTGTAAGGATATTTGACAATATGAAAGAATCTTCTCAGTCACTTCTGTATAAAAACTCGTGTGAGTTATTGTACAATCAAATTGGTAAAACGGTTAAGTGTTACCAAGATTGAAATTCATAAATAAGAAGTGATGAAAGAATTGTTAAATCCTTAAAATATACGGACATAATTTATATGGATTCAGAAACCGAAACGGTAGAATCCACCGAATTATCAAAAGAAAATAATTTATAACGAATATATCGAAATACGATTATACCAAGTGGAATCATGTAGAGATTCGCAAGGTATAATCGAAATGGAAAACGAAAAAATGAATAGAAATTATGCTCATTTTTTCCAGTGAAACTCTCCGTCCAAGGAATGACGAATTTCCTGTTCCGAGTTAAAGGTCGTGAGAGATAAATTAAGAAGTCACTGTTCTGGCAAGAACTATCTATATGAATATTCCGATGAAATAAGCCTCGCTTATAATAAGTTGGATTAAGAAGATAGGATACATTGCCTATATATAAGTTTATCAGAAAGTAATTTCAGACACTGAACGTATAGACTCTAATCGAATATATAAATAAGAAAGAATTATTTCAAGCAAGTATATATCACAGAAATGACAGATTTATAGTGTCTGAACAATTATCAGTATTCGCTTGAATATAAAAGAATATAAATCGACCAATAAAAAGAATTATAATTTGAAAAGACATCCGATATGTCTGAATAAAAAAAGAGATTGAAAATGCCAGATAACACGAGAAGGCAAACGAATGCCAAATATTATCAGAAGGCATCCGATATGCCAAAAGAAATTAATAAATATATATTGAAAGAAATTAACAGAAAAGAATATAAGTCGTAAGATGAACGACTAGAATTTTATAACGAATGTTTTGTGAAAAGTAATTATAAAGAATATTTTTACCGAGAGTGTCAACGAATCCCGAAGTAGAATTAAGAAAGAATTTTATAGAAATAGTTAATGCAATAAGTATTTGGAATCTCGAATGATAACCATGTTTTTGAGATAGAGTAAGTAATGCATTATCCTAAGAATCTTAAGTCAAAGAAAGGTTAGCTATAAATAATGCAGTCAATCATCAATGAAATAGTCAATAAGATTTTATAGATGATTTAAGAGAAATGTCAATGACCAAATTCGGTAGGTCAAGATAATGAAAAGGATAAGAATTCAAAGAAAGAGATATTAGATATATAATTCCGAGATCTTTCTTAAAAGACTCATCAATGCTGATGCCTTTTCATCTCTCTAGAGATAAAAAGGAATTGTTGAAACCGTGTAATTCAACAAGTTTGATTAGTCTTTTCTTGCACCTTTAGACTTCGGAAGATACGTTTTTAATGATCTGAGAAACCACCTAAGTATATTCACGAATAGAGATAACCCAGAAATCAACACCTATTATACCGTTATAGATAGAATTTGTAAGAAATAATCCGAGAATTACCAGGAAATATTCCTACTCTTTAAAAATCGGAATTACAATTGATGATAAATTCTAACGTTCGAATAAGGGAGGTAGTAGCTCGGATCCATTCAAGACATAATAATGATGGGACTTACGTATCTATCTCCTGAGAACTAAATAGAATCCATCATTGTAATTGAATCCGAATATTAAACGAGAGGAATATTGTAGCAATTTGAGACTCTAGTGATGTTTGCTGGAGGTTTGTAAATCTTTCAGAAGACAAACGATTAGAATCTCAAAGTATGTTTAAATCATCTTTATATAAGAAATAATATTCAGTCTGTTTCTCAATCTAATGAGGAACAAGATAGAAGAATATTCACAGTATAAAGAAAAATATCAATCTATATCGAGAACCTTTAATAGTCATACCAGAAATTATAGATATCCATGTATCTGAAGTAACATGACTATAGCAAGAGAGGTTAAAACGAGATTAGTGGAATGATCAAGATGTAGTCTTACAGATTGACATTTCTAATATGATCTTAGATTGATATAAAGATTGATTCCTTGTAATCAACGGAACTTATCATGTCTCGTTGACAAGTATCTTGGTTTAAATTTGCAATTTCCTTAAAGAGTAAGGGTATAAAGGATAAGATACCTCAAATTTTCGGGGACGAAATTTCCTAAGGGGGGGAGAATGTAACACCCCGAGGTGTTACGGGTCTCGTAAACGGGTCGGGTCGTACCCGACACCCGATTACTTATTAAAATATTCAGGATCAAATCTCGCGACTAACCGTTTCAATCGATTATATAGATAATAATTATTGAATTATTAATATCGCGGTTTAAACGCTCCTTATCTGCATAATAACCGTGGTCAAACGTCTTTTGTTCGATTGTTATAAACTATTACCAAACATCGCGAGTTCTAGTTATTATCCTGTTACCAAACACCCTCTATTTTAATCCCCTATTTAAACCACCCCTCTCTCCTTCATCTCGCTGCTCTCTCTCTTTCTGTACAATTTATACACACACACAAGTGTGTAATTACACTGAATAAGAAGCTCTCACGCGAAGACATGCCGGCTTTTGCCGCCTCCTCCTCTCCGGCGACCTTCTTTCTCTATGTTTAACCCAAGAACACACACGGAGGTGTGTGAGAGCAGCGCGGCAGCAGCAACGGTCACCCTCTCCGGTGACCGGATAACCCTTCTTCTCCGGTAAGCAATTGAGCCCTTCTCCTTTGTTTCCAGTCGATAATCACCCGGTAACCTCTGTTATAATCAGATCTGGATAAACCCTTTTCCTCTATTTCTATTGATACCCGATAACCCTTGATATTGCAATCCTCAGTACGGGACACAAACCGGAACCCATCGAGGGAACTATTGAAAACCGCTGACCCTTCAGTTACTCGTATTACAGTTTCGGGTTTGTGACTCGGACAGTCACCGAGTTCGGGTGACTGTCAGCGGTCTCCGAGGTACTTCCGGCGAGTGACCGGCCAAAACCCAAACTTGTTCCTCTATGAAGCCGAGATTTATGACTGTTCTATTTCTGAATTATAATCGGGGATCATTTTGGTCATCCGAAACAAACCCACCCGATTATAGTATTGTGCGTGGGTTTGAAGTCTATCGCCAACCAATTCTGATTTGGTTATTGTTGGCTACCCTTGTTGTTGATTGTTATAATCCTTCGATTATTAATAAATCACTATGATTATTGTTGTAGGGTACCAAAGTTAGAAGACAAGTCCAATACCGGTTCGGTACAAACTTCCGGTCAATCTCCGGTCGGTTATAAATCCGGTAAGTGAAAGTGATGGTTCCTAAAGTTATACGATCTTATAATCTATTATTAAAACACGGTGTTTATATTGATTACAGATGTACCGATCATTGAATTGGAAAGATACGAGTCGTCGCCGAGTCGACTCAGTGACTCGGTCAACTACCGGAATAGAACCCGGTCCAATAGCTAGACGAGGATTATTAGAATTATACGAATATATATTTTATAATACGGGAACGTACGGACTTGATAATAATAATA
>JAUTDX010006966.1:0-15603 GCA_030844895.1 Ambrosia x helenae | reverse complement strand
CGTTTAGCTAAACGGGTCGGGTTCGGGTCAACTCGGGCGGGTTGGTTATACTATATATTGTTTTTTTACAATATGTTTTTATGTTATAAATTAAATTGGTTAGGTATTTTATGACACTTATAACTTAAATAGGAAATAGTATGAGATTTTATAAATAAAACATAAATGTTTTATGTATATTTGTGTTTTTTGTAGTAAAATTTAATTTTTAATACATTAGTTTGCGAAAAATACCCTACGGGTAGGGTCGGGTTCGGGTATTAAATAACGGGGTAGGGTCAGGTTCGGGTATTAGATAACCGGGTTTTAAAATACCTACGGGTAGGGTCGAGTTCGGGTATTAAATAACCGGGTTTTAAAATACCCAGGTTCCGGTATTTTTTTCGGGTTCGGATATTTTGTACACCTCTAACTGGAACCAAGACCCCCAGAGGCTCACTCTTAACGGTTAAGTCCCTCAGCATCTAGGTCTCGCAGGTCTAATGGTATTAACATTAAACGTTCTAAAGATGTAGCAACAAAGACCAAAAAACTTGATAACCAAAGAGAAAATAGTTAGGAAGCCTAGTAAAGAAAAAACACTTTTTTTTTTTTTTGCGAGGATTCAACTCGGGAAGGCAAACAAAAGTAACGTGTGAACACAAAATCAAGATGAAGAAGCTTCTAGAACTAGAAACTATTTACTACCAAGTTATACAACACAAGACATACATTGTACCCATTCATATTCAACAGTATCATGTGAACACCGTCCGTATCTTGGATTGTGTTCGCAAGGTTGTGCATAGCAATGCAACAACCGCCAAGGGTCAAGATTATGTTTTTAGTAGAATAAGGTTTGCTATCAAAAGACGCTAGCGTTACAGCTTATTGCCCGTTTACCCACTACCTTGATGTAAATCCTTTTTTACATGTAAAAGTATTGAATGTCACTTGTATAGGAGAAAAAAAAACCCCTTGGTTTACCAAAAACTAAGTTTAAGATCCGCCAATTCGGTTCGGATGAAACCAACATTAGGAAGGTTAATAAAAAGTAACATTTTTTTTTTCACGAATTCAGCTCGAGAAGTCAAACAACAGTCTTAAGTCAACACGAAACAAGACCGAAGAAACCTCTAGTACCTGAAACTCTAAAGGTATATACTACTAAGTATACTACACAAGACAAACACATTGTGCATCACACTTCTCAAACATCTCAAACTCATCATCATCATCCACCCATTCGTATTCAACGCCATCAGGATGCGCTTGTATCATTTGCATAAAGTCTTGTAAATTGCCCCACGCTAGTTGTCTAGGAGGTTGTACCGGAAGTAAACTTGTACTAAGCGAATTATTACTTCCACTGGCAACATTTTGCATTGCAACTGCGAATTCTGCAGCGTCATATTTCAGACACACGCTATTAGATGGTTCAGAAAACTCGACGCTAAAGGCAGGTGATAGTCGGCGACCTATCGCTTGCACGTGAGCCACACTGTAAAAAAGAGTAAGTTTAACCGACTGTTTGAAGAACTTGCGCTTTGAATTAATAATAAACATAGTAGGAATATTTAACTAACCATATATAGTACTTGCCATCCCTGCTTGTTCCTGAACTCGACCTAACAACTCAATTTGCAGAAAACCACCAATGCAGACCACAGGCTCGGGCAACTTGAACCTTTGTAAGCGGTTTTCCTGTTGCCATAAAATTTGTTCATGAATATCAAAAGGTACATACACAAGTCAAAACTGACCCTTTTAACGTGTTGGATATAAAATATAACCCCAATCGATTCACGTATAATAACACCGGTCAAAATTGGCACCTATCCTATATTCCAATATTTCCATATTTGGATAGACTACAAAAGAGAACAGATCAAGGAAAAACTATTTTTCTAGTAATCTAAATATCTAACTTATTGAAAGATATACATCTCACACTAGGATTTAGCCAATTCTTAATGCTTCAAAACGATTTTTACATGTACTAATTTATGTGGGAGTAATATTAACAAAACACAAACTCACCCGTGCCACGGGAAAATTGGAGACGTATACGTCCAAATAAACTTGTCGTCTGCACATTCTTGTGTCTCCATGAAATCATGGTCTAACTCATTCCAAGATTTTGGATGACCCATTCGGAATCGCACAGATTTTGATGAGTATATTGGGAAATTTACCTGAAATAAAGCTGCATACAAAAATGTCAGTGAGATGATGTGTTGAAAGCAAAGAATTTCTTGAAAAAACTAACAAACCTTGGAATGGATGCAAATTTATTTCTGTTATAACACAAAGATTAGCTGTTAAATTATATATCAACGTCTCGGGTGCTTCTGTATCATTACTTCCTTTACTTGACCAATACGAGTCCCGATGTAGGATTCTGTCTCTTGGGTCTAGTGTATTTATGATGCTTTCTTCTGGGTAGTTATCGGTGCTCGATGCACTCACAGGATCGGCAATGCAATAAGTTTGAGGGAATGCTGTGAGCGCTCGGAAAAGAGAAGCATAGGCTCGGTGCTCGCTCTCCGACGAGTTGTGACTTGTTCCGAGTTGTCATTACTCACTTCGACTACATGAGTGATGCTAGCAAGCTGAGGAAACCTTTTAATGCAGAGCTGCTTGCTAAGTCCATTAGAGACGACTTCAAATCAATCCAAATAATAAAAGGTCATTAACTAATACATCATTAACTGTGAAGAATAACAAATGAAAAAGAATATGCGTGTGATACTCACCAATATTTTGCCAGTATCGAGAAACAGCAGATGCACGAATGAGGTCAGCCGAGTCATCGAGATAATGAGTACTTTTAGTGCCATGTCAGGTTCAAGCCATTGCAAGAAATCGATCTGAGTATCCATATTCTGTGACAAATCAGGCATTTCAATATCTTTGCAGACTCGTTAACCAAATTTCAATATCTTAGAAGTTAGAAGGTGTGTGCCTTGTACGCAATGCAGGAAACCTTACCAAAATTAACCTTGTATTATCCAATAAGGTGACAATCTAAACTAGCGAACAGTTATCTAAGTGGACACTGTGAGTCTGTGAGTCTGTGAGCATAAACGGAGGAAAGAAACTAAAATTAACATCCGCCATCATTATTGATTAACATAGTATACACCGCAGGTTTTTACTTTCTATGCAGCTAAAAGGTTGTTAGTATAGCATCATTAACTATAACAATATTCCAAATTAATAGTCGATTGCAGATAAGAATATTTTGTAAGTATAGCATATTAGCATCATTAACTGCAATAATATTCCGAATTCATATTCGATTGCAAATAAGAGTAAGTTAGGATAGCATATTAGCATCATTAACTGTAATAATATTCCGAATCCATATTTGATCAGGAACAAATCAATATTCCACATACATAAACTTAAAAAAAGTTTTTGTTTTATAAAGCGTCCGCCTTTTTCCTATTGCGGCTAAACTATTCGCTTTTAGAAGCAAATAGCAATGCCTGCAATGTTATGCTAACTTCGATTACCAAGAACACGCGTTCTACATAACATTAGACATCAAACACCCAAAAATACATTCCTAATCCCTCTAAGAGACATTTAATCAAACACCTAACAGCACAATTCCAAAGTTATCAAAAATACATCAAATTTTTGCCTTAGATCACAAACCATATCTCGAATATCGTCTCGTAACCGATCAAAAACCTTATTAATTCATAAAACACACACATCTCCAACAAAAAAACATATATACTCACCAACTGTTACAACCCAACTCAACCCACAACCAAGATTTACACCCAATCAAATTATACAAAACATATAATTAAAATAAATATTGATATAACATTATTTCGATTGCATCCAACAAAGATCTGCTAATTAGCCTTAATACTCATCTAAAATGCCAAGATTTACACAAACCTTCAACGTGAAATTTTATAAACGATTGAAGACATTACAATGAAAGTACACAAAACCCATATGTAGATTAACGAAATAAACAAAATAAGATGAAAAAAAATGAAGTATAGGAAGAAATTAATAACCTTTTTGGGTTGTTTGAGGTGCGAACGAACGAAGGAAATGATTGAATAGAAACCCACAGAGAAGAGAAAGATAATAATGGCGTTTGCGGGAGGTCTAGAAAACTCGGGTGATTATTATTATTATTATTATTATTATTATTATTATTATTATTATTATTATTATATTTTTTATAAATGTTATAAAAAAACAGAAACAACATGAGACTTGTTATTAGACTATACGCTATGTTCCCGAGTTTCATTTAATGAAAGAAAAGAAGGGATTTGGAAGGATGTCAAGAAAAAAATCGTGTTCCAGAGTTTTTTTAAGGAGAGAAGGGAAATGAAGTGGAAGGAAAATTTTGGTTAATTTCCTTCATATCTCATCATTCCAAATTGGAGAGATTTGGAACAAAATGATTTTTTAAACATATAACCCTCACGTTTCTTTCCTTTCCTTCCAACTCGGGAACATGCTAGTTAAATAAATATTTCTTTTCCACTCCCTCTCTTTTCTCTCTTAATTCTCTTTCTCTTCTTTTCTTTCGTTTATTAAACTCAAGAACACAACAGGAGTGGAGGGGAAGAACGGGATGAAGCGTCATGTGATACGTGTGGGGCATACGTGTGAAAGGTGAAAATTATGGGAAGGGGTGAAGGGAATAGTATTATATTGTGTTATAGTTAAAAAAATGGCCAATCACAAGCCTCCACGTGGCCTTCCTCCTCCCCCCACGCCGATGGATTTTTCCCCGCCCTCTTCCACGCCACCAAGGGGGCGGTGTTCCCGCACGTAAACCTCTTCCATACCCCTTTTTCAAGCCCACTCTGGGTGGTCTTAAAGTCAAAATTTTAAGGTACATATGTTTATGCACATGTTATATTATAACTAACACTGTGTAGACGCCAATAAAATAAGCACATAAAAATGGTAAATTCAAAATTTTTACATAATGTCATATGTTAAAGTTGTAAGTGGAAAAAAAAAGTACACTATGAAACCTTGAATCAGTTTTGACGACTTGTATATTCGTGTTTCGATTACTTGTACGAGGGGATTCACATCGTGACACAACGGGAATGTGGCCAGTAGTTGCGTTTCATTAAAGTATATGTTCTGATGATACCAATATTGTGCGGCCATAATCGGTTCGATTCGTCATGGTACCAGTATGGTACCGTCAACTGTATAGCTTACGATACCAAAAAGTTTACTCTAGTTCGAATCATTTTTAATGAAATTAATGTCGGAACATCGAGAAAAATAAAACACGTCTACGTAGTTAGTTTTTTTTAAGGTAATGTACGTAAATTATTTGTGAAAAAATTTAATCAAATTACAAACAATCGTTTAGAGACAGTATTTATTAATTGATTTATTATGAGATAAGTTATAAAAAAAGGTAAAACTTGGGTATGTTATTCATCGAATTATTTCAGCGATCAAGGAAGAAAGATGCACCGGTCACGAAACAGGAGACGGCGGCGAATAGGTTTTCTTTCAGCGATCAAGATGGCAGCAAGGGAGAAATACAAGGTGGATCAATGGTATGACAACAACTCCAGAAAAGGTTCTCGTGGGTTTCGTGGGGAGACTTCAAGGAAGAAAGATGCACCGGTCACGAAATACTTTGTTTCTAACCTACCAGGTGGGTGTTCGTCAAAAGATTTGGTGGAGGTACTGAAAGGTTTTGGGTCATTCAGAACACATACATAGCCAGGAAATACGACAAACTCGGTAAGCGTTTTGGTTTCGTTTCGTTTGAGAATGTGGTGGATCCGATAGCGCTAGAAAACGATTTGAGGGATGTTTGGATTGGGTCGTACAAGTTGTTCATTGCTTTGGCACGATTCGTGGATGGGGAAAAAGTTAACCGGGGAGGGGAGAAGAGATGGACTCCTGTGAAGACAAACTATAAAGAGGATAAGGGTAATGGGGACGTTGACATGGGGAGGGAGGAGGTGGTTTCTGGCAGGGATCAAGGGCTTGGTGATGGTAGGTCGTTCCGGGACACGTTACTGAATGTGAAAAGCCGAAGGAGGTCTTGGTCGATCACAGCTTCATAGGTGGTCTTACGTGGAAGGGTTGTGGGCAGTGGGTAGGGTCTCGGATTATGAGAAGATGTCCAAGTTGAGGGTGTGGCTGAACTTGATCGGTCAATCCAAGGTAGAGCTGCGGTACATTGGAGGGCTATGGATCATGTTGGTGTTCGAGTCTGGGGTCTGCATGGAAGAGTTTGTACGTAAAAAAGGGGTGTGGGAGGTCTGTTTTGATAGCTTGGTCAAGTGGGAGGGTCAGGTGTTACCGATAGATCGTTTGGCTTGGTTAAAAATTAGCGGTCTACCTTTATGTTTATACGATAAGGCAATTGTGGATAATATTGGAGGGAACTTGGCAAGGTTATTCACTCGGCGGAGATCAATGACTCGGAGACGGATCTTTCTTATGTGATGGTGGGAGTTTTGTGTGAATCAAGTCATAGAATTAATGAAATTGTTAAAGTGGTATGGAAGGAGTTATCTTTCCTTGTGCGAGTTGAAGAGGATGTGGGCGATTGGGTCCCTGAGTGTGTGGAGGATTTGAATCGGAGTTTGAAGAAGAACAAGAGGTGGAAGAAGAAACGAGATGTATGGAGGAAGATCATGTGGATGAGATAGTTGTTGAGGAAGTAGAGGTGGGTGCTAATGACTCGTTCATGGCTTGGAACAACAGGTGGAGCCAGAGAGCGTAGGTCTGGGAAAGGTTCAGGGAACGGAGTAGACAATAATGAAGGTGGGATTGAGCAGGTTGTGGGTAATAGTGGGGGGTTGGGTTCTAAAAGTGGTAGGCGGAAGGTTATCGAAAGAAGTCGAGAGCTCAGAAGTCTCCTTCGCCAGTGGGACAGGAAAGACCAAAGAAGAGGGCACGGGATGGGGAAGATTTATTCGATATAGACAGATTCATCTATGCAGTGAGTGGGGAGGAAGCAAGTAAAATACATGGGTTAGATGGTCAAAATGAGGAAGGTTCGGGTCCCGCGACTACTCCTGATGGGGTTGGGTTACAAGGTCCGAAGGAAGTGGATATTGATCTAAACAAAGTGGTGGAGACAGAGGTGAATGAAACCATTAGATTGGGGCAACAACTTGGTGTAGAGGAGTTTCAAGAATATGCAGAGGCTATTGCTAAGGAAGTTCAAGGAGAAGGTTTTCAATTGGTGGATCAATGAATACATTATCATGGAACGTTAGAGGACTGGGTTCGAATAGTAAAAGTACTTGGTGTAGGAAATTAAAGGTGGCGAATGAAATTAGTTTTATTATGATTCAAGAAACACAGTTTGAGTCGATAGAAAATGTTAATTTAAACCGGTTTTGGGGTTCGGATGAGTTCGAGTTTGAGCATGTTGACGCCGTGGGGCGCTCTGGAGGGTTGATTTCCATGTGGAATCCGAGGATCTTCGTCAAGTCTTCGGTGTTTAAAGATAGGAACGTGTTGATGGTGTCGGGTTATCTCAAGAGTAATGGTAAGAAGTGTACATGTGTTAATGTCTACAGTCCGCAAAGAATTGTTGAAAAGCGAAGGGTGTGGGAGGTTTTAAAAGCGATTATTAATGAAGATGATGGGTTGTGGATTGTGGGGGGCGATTTCAATAGTGTTCGTGATAATGGGGAACGAAGGAATACGTATTTTAATGCGTCGGAAACAAGTGAGTTTAATGATTTTGTTGAAGACGCGGGTTTGCATGAATATACGTTGAAGGGTCGAAGATTTACGTATTTAGTGGGAGATAAGATGAGTCGTATCGACAGGTTTTTCGTCGATTGGTCGTTCGTTAATGAATGGCCTAATGCAGAGTACCGGGTCCATGGATAGGGATGGTTCTGATCATTTCCCGTTATTGTTAAAGGTGGAGTCTCGGATTTTGGGGCTAAACCTTTCAGGTTTTTTAACTCTTGGCTCCAAAGGGATGGTTTTGATGATTTAGTGAAAGATACGGTGTCTAATGTGGAGTTCTTTGGCGACCCGGATTTGAGATTGTGGCTTAAATTTAAAACTCTTCGGTTAAGGATTAAAGAGTGGAAAGAAAAGATGATTCGGGATGAATTGGAAGAAGCCGATGGGTTACAAAAGGAGGTCAGGGATCTCGAAGTGGTGTTGGAGGTTCGCAATCTTAACGAGGAGGAGACGTGGATCTTAGAGGAAGCCAAAGCTAGACTCAAACAGCTGGAGTTTTTTAAAATTAAAGATCTTAAACAGAAATCTAGAATGAAGTGGGCAAAAGAAGGGGATGAGAACTCCAGGTTTTTTTCATGGCTCGATAAATACTAGAAGAGTTTCGAATGCTATTGTGGGTTTAACGGTGGAGGGTGAGTGGGTTTCAAAACCGAATGAGGTGAAAAGAGAAGTTCTTCGTTTTTTCAGTAACAAGTTTGTAGAGGAATTGCCGCGGCGTCCTAAACTTACTTGTTTTGGTCTGAAGAGTATAAGTTCGGAAGAGGCGACGAGTCTGTGTAGGCCTTTTTCTGTTGAGGAGATTAAAGTTGCTGTGTTTCAATGTGGTAGCGACAAAGCGCGGGCCCGGACGGATTTAACTTCCGGTTTATTAAGAAGTATTGGGAGTTGTTTTCTGGGGATTTTGTAGACATTATGCGCCACTTTGGGGATTCTGGCAAGATTAATCGTGGGGTAGCCTCTTCTTTTATCACTTTGGTTCCGAAAGTTAATGACCCTGTGACTTTAGCTGAGTATAGGCCGATTAATTTAATTGGTGTGGTTAGCAAAGTTATCTCGAAGGTGTTAGCTAACAGACTGAAGCCGGTGATGGATAGTGTAATTAGCGAGACCCAGTCGGCTTTTGTGGCGGGCAGGTATATCTTGGATAGTCGTTGGTCATTAGCGAGGTGTTGTCTTGGTCGAAGAAATGTGGGAAGAAGCTATTCATGTTCAAAATCGACTTCGAGAAAGCTTATGATAATGTTATCTGGGCGTTCTTAATTTCGGTGATGAGGCAAATGAACTTCCCGGACAAATGGTGTATGTGGATTGAAGGGATTCTTAGTTCGGCGCGTTCTTCCGTCTTGGTGAATGGGTCCCCGACCTTTGAATTTAGTTGTGAGAAAGGTATTCGTCAAGGTGATCCCATCTCGCCTTTTTTGTTTATTATGATTATGGAAGCTTTATCGGGTATTTTAAAGAAGGCGTGCAGCGATGGGTCTTTTAGGGGGGTGGCGCTTCCTAATGAGGGTCCGATGATTTCACACTTACTATATGCCGATGATGCAATGGTTATGGGTGAATGGTCGGACTCTAATTTTATTTGTTTGCGAAGGATGTTACGTATTTTCCACATGTGTTCGGGCCTCAAGATTAATATTCACAAATCGACGTTACATGGGGTGGGTGTGAGTAATGAGGATTTGAAGGTGGTGGCGACTCGGTTGGGTTGCAAATCGGGTTCTATTCCTTTTATGTATCTTGGGATTCAAGTGGGGGCTAACATGACGAGGATTAATAACTGGGAACCGGTGATTAAAGTTTTTAAAACTAGATTGTCGCGATGGAAATCAAAGACGCTATCGATAGGTGGTAGATTGACACTTATTAAATCAGTGTTGCAGAGTTTGCCATCTTATTATTTTTCGTTGTTCAAGGCTCCGGTGGGTAGTGAATAAGTTGGAAAGTTTGATTAGAAGATTTCTGTGGGGAGGAAATGCGGACACAACAAGATTCATTGGGTTTGTTGGGACGTTGTTGTCAAACCTATAAAACAGGGTGGCTTAGGTGTTCGTAAACTTGAAGATACTAACAATGCGTTTCTTGTCAAATGGTTGTGGAGGTATCGGCAAGAGAGTGGTTCGTTATGGAGAAGGGTGATTGATTCTATACATGGCTCAAACCGGTTATGGGATGTGTATCCGTATCGTTCCGTTTTATGCTGGAACGTGGCTGAAGTTGGTCAAGAATGGGTCTCGGCTTAGAGTGGGAGAGGACTCCAGTTTTAACTTGATTCGGGGTCGTCTGGGAAATGGTAACGTGCTTAGATTTTGGATTGATCCATGGGTAGATCGGAGACCGCTAAAGGTATTATTCCCTGAGTTGTTCCGGTTAGAAGTGGATAAAGGGTGCAAGGTAGCGGAAAGATTGAGCGGCCACGATGGTTTAGAAAGGTTTCAGTGGCGCTGGAGGCGCCTCTTGGTGGACGCGTCTGAATTCCAGCAGCTGCAGGAATTGGTGCGCCTCCTGCAGGGTCAGAATCTGGGTGTTGGGGCTGACAACTGGTTCTGGGATTATGGGACGCTCCTGAGTTTTCGATTCAGCAGGTGAAGAGTTGGCTGGCCAGTGGTACGACTAGCACAAGTAACGCGGTTTTTCGTTGGTGTAAATGGCTTCCGATAAAATGCAATGTGTTTATGTGGAGGATGTTGATGGATAAAATTCCGACTAAACAAGCGTTGATTCGAAGAAATATTAATTGTGGTGAAGGTCTATGCAGTTTTTGCGAAGAGAACATAGAGAGTGTGGATCACGTTTTTTTCGGCTTGCTTGGTGGCTAATGGCGTCTGGAATGGGATAGCTAGCTGGGTCAAACTTCCTATGTTCTATTTTTCTCGGTTGAAGATATTTTGCAGGCCCATCCGATCGAAGACTGGTCTGTGGCGAAGAAATTAGCCTTCCAAGGTATCTTGATTGTTACGTGTTGGCGCATTTGGAAAACGAGAAACGAAAGGATGTTCAGACAAGAGAAGAGGAACGTGGCAGAGCTTTGTGGCGGATATCAAGGCTTTGGGATTTATTTGGTTCTCTAATAGATGTAAAAAGGGTACGGTGGGTTGGAAGGATTGGAAAAATTTTGTTTTTGATGTGATGTAACTTTGGTGTGGGTTCTCCGTCTTGGAGAGCCTTCGCTGGTTTGGTGTGTTCTAATAAAGTTTGCTTTTCAAAAAAAATTCATCGAATTATTTTGTTATCTATAATAGAAAATAAATTTGGAATGTTGCCGGTGTAGTTATGTACTTATGTCATTATCCTTTGACAAAAACTAAGTATCTAATTGCTTGTTTGGTCGATAATGAATTCGAGAGGCAATATCCATAATCCACTTGCACTATTTCTAATTTATTATACAAACTGATGTTATATATTAAAGTTTCTGTTTTTTATAATTGTAATTTTTGTTTAAATGTTCAGTTTATTTGCTTCGCTGTTTAAATGCTGTATGTTTATTAATTTTAGTATGTTTTATTAGTTATGCATCATATTGTTAAAAACAATATATTTTGTGGAATGTGTGAAAAAAAAAACAATCTCGGCATTACCGAAAAACATTTCAAGATTTTAACAATCTATAACTTATAATAAAAGAATTGAATATTGATGAGGTGGTATTCAATGAAGGTCTCAACCCTCATTTGAATGTGTCACGTGGCACGTTAAGGTGAGAGTTTTTAATTTATTTTTTATTTTGTTTTTATCCAATCTCCTACACTTATATCACCCTAATCTCTTTAAGAATTTAAAAACAAATTTAGATTTTTCTCTCTAATGTTTCCTCCCATCATTTTTAAACGTTAATATCTTTTATATACGAGATTTTTTTAAACAAAAAAATTACACCAAATTAACGAGCGTTTTATTATCTTTCCAACGAGTACCATAGTGCTGTATAAAAAACGAAGAAAAAAACGAATATTTTTAGGGGTTTCGTTCATACAGGAAAAAAAACCAAAGTTTTCAGGTTATTCATTAATCATGTTTTTTTTTAAACAAGGTTCTTATATACAATGTTGAAATTTAGCCCAATCGTCATGCTATCATTGGAATTTTACTCTTCTAAAGATGGATATGTATACTTCATCAGAGAAGCTACGAGAAAGAATCGCGCAACACTGCAACACATGGTGTCACCTTATAGCAAGGTTATTTTTTTATTTATGTAATTACAAAAGTAATAATTATTACCATTAGTATTAGTATTATTAGAATGGTTATATTTTTCAACCCCGGACACTTCCGGGATAAAAGCTAGTTACTCTATATATTAAAGAACAACACTTTAGGCAACAGTATGTGAACGCCTGCCAAATTGGTAATTATGTGTCTCAAGTGAGGGTATTTTTGTAACTTACTCTGTTTTATCCTACCCTTCTTTCTAGATTATTAGGCCTCTTTCCTCTCCACCCCTTTGATTGCTCGGGTTTCCTCAGAAAACATCATCATCTATCAATACATGAATAATCATCAGCTTCTTTTGTATTAATATCATGCGATGCTTATGTATTAATCGGTTATGTACCTTGAACGTGTTACAGAGCTTCAATCAGATCAACCAACCCGCGCCTCTTCGTTTTCCGGTTCACCGTCACCTCAGTTGTCTATTATCTAATTAACTTGAAATTTTTTTTTTGAACGGCAACCACTTTATATATATATATATAAAGTGCTACTTCAGTGTATCTTTGTATGCTTACCTTGGATAGTTTAATAGTTTAGTTTCTATATTTGGTTTCCTTTGCAGCCTATTTTAAATATAAATATTAGTGCCTTTGGTTCAAATCTAAGTTCTAATGGTTAATAATGTTGATGTCGAAATTATGCAAAGCCATTCAAGCGATCGTGGAGGTTCTACCCGTGATTTTAAGCAACGATTATAAGTGGTGTGTACATCTGAGCTGATAGGTTTTCCTTCTAAACACAGTTTTTTGCAAGTGTCGTTACCGTAAACCGATACCGATTAAATACCCGTCGCGCAACGCGCGGGGTATCACACTAGTTCTTATAAAAACCAATAAATATTAATAAATGTTTGATAATAAATTAAAAAAAAACAATACATGTCATATGAATATATTTCGTTTCTCAAAAAGTTGATAAAAAACTATACGACACGTTAAAACCGATATTTATAATAAATGTTTAAAAAAAATACATATTGCATAACCTATACGAATGTTTTGCTTTGGCTGATCTTAAGTTTCACAAGCTTTGGGTTAAAAAAATGAGCAATGCCTCTTATACACTACGCATAGGGTCATATGTTGCGTATTTGGTCAGCCGTCTGACTTAATCCAACAACATTCCATGGAACATTTAGTTGGTACGAGGTTATACCCTATACACTATGTATAGAGCTATACGTGACATATAAGGTTATCAAGGTGTGTGGATAAATATATAATGTGTTTGCAATATATCCACCCCATCCAAAAAGCATATTCCTCGTACCATAGAGACAAAACTATGCCCTATGAAACTTTATGGGGCATAGATGGGCATAAAATACAAGGTACGAGGTTCAGTTGCAAGTCAGCCTGACACCCAATGATTGTGAACACCTCTATGGCCCGAGAGATCTATATGGGGCATAGAAATGCCCAATCTATGGCCCACTAGTCCCCTTTACAACCTATTAATTAATTGGTTGAGTTTTAAAAAAAAAATCATTTCTTTATATGCCCCATAAAGCCCTCTACGGGGCATAGAATTTACCCTTCTATGCCCCCATAAGACTCCTTTATGACCCTCCCCAGTCAATATATGGGCCATAAAGCCCATAGTTTTACACATTTATGGCCCATAGTTTTACACATTCTATGCCAAGGCCTCTATGGCCCATATATTTGTTGTTGTTTTTTATTAGTTTAAAATGTGTTATTTTTGTTTTTTATAAAAAATCATTTTTTGTTATAAAGGTAAAATAACATTAACAATTTTTTTCACTTAATAAATCAGTATACATTATAAAACGACGTTTACACTGGACTACCAGTTTAGTCAAACCACTCTCTTTCATCGCTTATATTACTTCAATGTAGCATATGTCCATGTTCTAGGCAATCTCTATATAGCGTCAACCATGAGTTTTCCCGTCCATTTACCCAAGTCATCCATTCTCCATTCGGGTGTGGCATTGTGTGACGCCCACACCCAGATAAGGATGCACCATACACATTGATACCAACTTACACATAAAACATCTTATATATATAAGCTACAAGGTACAAAAGTTGGAAACTTAAAAGTACAAAACGTTATCAACTATTCCTAGCCGGAGATATAAAACTTTGTCATCCAAGCACACGAACTAGCATATCTATTCCACTTGTCATACGGGTCCGGGATAAACATCAGGCGCAAGAACTAGCCATTACTACCTGTGACACATGCTTAAAACGACGTCAGACATTGCTGGTGAGTTCATGAATATACACAAGTTATAAATCACATTATTTCAATTATTCATGACTTGTACCCGCCCATGTCATCATAACCCTGTGTCAATCTGGAAACCCTCCTCGGGCCAATGACACCTGACGTCAATCGGTACCCTCACCGGGTCCTTGACATTTTACGTCAATCTGATACCCTCATCGGGTCCTTGACTTATATTACCATACAGTTAATGTCAGCTACACCGCAGCGCAGTACTGACAAATCCCACCGCAGCGGCACGTATAAGGGTCCCCATATATCATGTGTATGTGTGTTCGGATTATATGCATGCGTACAACAATCATGAATACAATTATAACAATTACCAGTTAGGACAAGCATGCTCACATAGTAAAACATTCATAGAACTCACCTGTTTAACGTTGGTTACACTTGCTAGTCCAATCAGTACTATCTCAAGGTCCTGATACAATTTCATAATCCTAGGTTAGGTAATGATACACCTAACTAATTATTATTATGGTTGATATTGGTTGGCACCGCCTTGTTTAAGTGTGGGTGATCAGTCCACGCCTAACAAAGGCTAGACTACCCAATACCACCATCAACAATAACCCTTATCATCTAAAATAAGTACTACTAATAATAAATGAACTAGGCATAAACTTTAAACGAGATTATACCTCACTACAACTACACAAGTTAGTGCAAGGTCTTCCTATCCACGCTTTAAAATCACTATTGACTGTGAAAGAGTACTAAGCTTTGGAATATTTGAACTGAGCTAACAACTTCTCCATTTTATAACTCATTTATGTCGGCATACCTACCTTCGAAGAAACCTCTAAGTCGGTTTATAATTCCTTAAAGGCACTTATCTCCTTAGCTCTTAATTTTAGGATTCATATAATCTATCTATATATTATAATATTCTAAAGGGATATATCCTACATGGCACTCAATGAGGCCATTCTCCCCCTTGAGATGCCATGTAGGATCCATGTGGCATCATGTGTTGAGAGATAACTAGGTAATAAAAAAACAAAAGAGATTGAGTTATTTTATAAAAAAATAAATTAAAAACAAATTTGTTACTTACAATGCTATGTTTTAAATTTATATTATTATATTATTATAATTAATTCAGCTGCTTCACTCGTTTTTTTATCATACAACCTTTAAACCATAACTTTTTACGAACTTTCAAATATACTCTGAAGACGAGCTAATTTTTCTATGCGTCAACCTAAGTTCCATTAAAACGAAGTAGGGTCAAATATAATGTATTTTGTTAATATAACTAAACGGTATCTTATAATACTATTGGCTCGATTAGATTCTTATATATCAAATAATCATACTATTCACGACTAGATCATATAATACTCATGACATAAATTTCATAAACGTTTCTATTTTATTTGATCACAAAATGGGATGTTACACATT
>JAUTDX010006965.1:0-24141 GCA_030844895.1 Ambrosia x helenae | reverse complement strand
GACTTAAAACATCTTTAAAAACTGACAAAATAGGTCCCTCTAGTGCTCCAAACCAAGCTCTAACCATCAAACTCGTTAACGAACCCATTTTATAAGACTTGGTTAATTGTTTTAGTCAACATATTTGTTTGACGAATTTTGGGTGTTACATACGAAGAAATTACTAATTAGAGATTTGTGATAATAAATTTTAAAATCGACCTAAAATCTGCAGGTTTTAGCTTCGAGTTCGTTTTATTTAGAGAGTAATTTTACCTTGGATGAGGATCCTTTAATAGGTTTATACCATACTTTTCCAATGAGAAACTTAAAATCTTTCATCAAACTCGATGTGCGGTAAGAAAATCACAGAAATCATATAATGGTTGAACTGAAGAATTTAACCTTGGATGAGCAGATCCTTTAGAGATGGAAATACCCTTACATGTCGACAGAGCTTTATAATCGATGAAGCATCCATACATAACACCACCGAGAATCACGATCTGTGATGATTATTGAGAGATGAAGCATTGATCTAGGGTTTTTCGTAGATGAAGAGAGAGAGAAGAAAACAAATGACTGGTTTTCTCTCTCCCTCTTTCATATCAGTGAAATGAGTTGGGTTTGATTTTGAAATTTGAATTTGGAGTTCAAATTTGCAACAATGGATGTTACTAACATATGTTGGAACTTTTAAAGCTTAAAGCCTTCAACAACAGATGCTTCCCCTTCCACAGATGTTAAAAAGAATCTTTAATGAGTGGCCCACTTTGTTGACTAAACAGCTCTTTAATGAGTGGCTCACAATTTTTCTTGAATATTTTATATGCAAGTGACATATTTTTGTGAATATATTAATGACATCACTTTTTGCATCACACGGGCATTGTTCGCTTATCTCTAAGCTTGACACATCAGCAGCTTTCTGATGTCACTCACGACTCTCCTATTATAGAAAGTATAAATAGATTAGCAATTTGGGTCACCTCCAATCATCAACACCATTACTCGCCGTTTCACAATTCAGCATCCACATTCTCACAATCTAAGTTAATAATTTCGCTATTATATTATATTGTATTATACACACACATACAAAAACCAACTTGGGGTGTAAAAGGATAGAGGTTTGTGATGGTAACCCTTCAAACCGGTGCGATGTTAATTAGCAACCGTTTGTAAAAGTTGTGTTGGTTCACAAAGAAATAATATATGTGCTTCAAAGTGGTGCGACTTCCACTTGTCGATTTACAAACAACCAGTGACAATGAAAAAAAAAAGATATGTTGGTCCATGTTTTCTCAAATTAGCCTTAATCTATCGACATTTTTCACAAATTTTACGAACAGAAGCTCTTATTTTCATATTTGCCACTCCTTACTTTAATTTTGAATCCATTTCTTGGAAGAAAATCAGTTTATTGAATTTTTTTGATTTCGAATCATATTCCTGCGAAAGAAATAGTGAAGTTGAAAAACACCTAATCTTTCGAATCTTTGTTGCGGAGTCGATAAATTATACGACCTCTGGTTGAATCATAACGACTTACTTCAATTTTGACTCTATCTCCTGGCAATATTCGTATAAAACTACGTCGGATCCTTCCTGAAACATAACCGAGAATCATATCTTCATTATCTAAATGAACCTGGAACATGCCATTGTGAAGCGATTCCGTAATTAAACATTCATAAATAATAAAGTAAACTCAAAATGGGTGATTTAAAAAATATTTAACTAAATAGATGTTTTTTAAAACTTACCTTTTCTCTCTCTTAATTTAGTTGGACTGGATTATTTTTCATGACCAAATATGCTAGGGCATAAGGGGTGCTTGTAGTTCTTTCACTGATTTTAACCAATTCTGTCTTGTCACATCACTTCACTGAAACACTTTATGGATGCAACACACTACACTTTTATTTATTTTCATTTAAATACCCAAACTTTTTTTAATTTCACACGGTTTCAACTTTTAAACCATTATTAAGATTTAATTCATACTATTACAACCGTCCCACTAAACGGTCAGCAAAATTAATTTCTAATTCTTGAAAACCATCCATTGAATTTAATTGAATTCACCTAAAACGGTCAACCTTTAATTTTTACAGTTCAACCATTCAAAATTTTGTATATAAATTGATCAAACCATGAGGTTAAACGCCACCCTTTACCATGGTTTAAAAAAACAAACCACCCAAAAAATGAATCCGTGACGAGGAAAAAGAAATGGCATTAGTGGTGTGCTACAAGGATGCCACAAATGCCCCGGATATTCAACAACTCCCAATGGAAGAAGGGTCGGCCTACCCCACTGAGGGGTTTTGGGCCCGCGTATTGAGCGACTTCAACCAACATGTTGGCACCAACAACAAGACCCTCCCAGATATCCAATTGAAGTGGGCCGATCTCAATATTAAGTGTGAGAGGTGGACCACCCTCCACGAGCAAACGATGAGAGACGATCCGGACCTCGATCACGAGTTGTCTATCGACTTCACTCACTATGAGTATGAGGCTCGATACGACAACAATTTTGACCATGTCGATGCATGCAATTGTTGCGCCAACCTTAAGTTTATTTTTCTTTGTTTTTAATGTATTTTTTATTTTATGTTTAATATTATTATGTTTTAATTTTATGTTTTTAATGAAATGTTCTTATTTACGATTTTTGCTTAATTAGATTTTAAAATAATAAAAAAATTATAAAACAAACGGTAAAAATAATAAAACAATACTAAAAAACAAACGGTTCAAACACAAAAAAAAATAGCTTTTATATAAATAAAAAGTAAAATAAAAACGGCTACCAGCACGGTAAACAGAAACAGCAAAACGGTTCATGGGACCACTACCAGACTGGGTAGCGACGGTGTTACCCGCGCTGATAGTGGGTACCCGTGAACAATTTGAGTGGCGCCCCGTCCCCTTTATATAATAAGAGTTAAGGAAAATAATTATAGTAAAATTAAAAAAATAAATCCTCAAAACTTATATCAAACCTTCGCTCTGATCTATTTTTTTATATGGTCGTATCCTCAAAAGTTATGTCAAAAACGGATAATCTATAATCTATAATCTATAATCTATAATCTATAATCTATAATCTATACATATAATATTTGAAAGCAATTTTGTACACATGTCAATCTCTCACCCCCCTAGCAATTATTTCTCCTCCCATTATTAAGCCACATGGCACTTTGTGAGAATTTATAAACTTTTCTTTTTTTTTTAATCTAAAATTGAATTAAAAATATATATGGTCAAAATCTGCCAATTAATACGTTTCCTAATAAGTTTGGTCAAAAATCGGTCATTAATATTAAATTTCCCATTAATAAGTTTCCTATTTGTTAATCAAAACCAATCTTTTTAATAACTTCCTCTCTCTAAACTCTTCTCTACCCTTCTCTGCAGCAATATTCTCCATTACATATAGCTTTTATTATTGTTTTTTTTCAATTCTCTATTAACGTAATACTATATAAAATTGGAAATTGAATATATTAATGAGTTTTAGTTTTAGGTAGTATTTGTTGATGCATTAGTAGTTTATCTTTGCCCTGCTTTTGATCAACTCTTAAGTAACATGGTTTTTTTATTGGTGATTTTTATTTGTTTAATGTTAACGCTAACATAGACATTGTTCTCAATGTGTGGGGAGAGTTATTTGTTCCAAGGCCAATTACGGAATGATTATATTTGCTGACTAGGGTGATGAAGATGATGAGTCGTTGATGGATGATGCTGATTGAATAATCGGTTTCAAAGTTAGAGGTTTGCATCACAACTTACAACTTTATCTTATTAACATGTTGCTGACCCATTATGGTACAAAATTATGTGATTCTTTGTGTGAACAAAACCTACAACGCTTTCTGTGTAAATTACTTTTGGTGCAGTTTCATCGTCTTCTTCACCAACTCCAGGTTTGCGATCAAAATCTTACATGCATGAGTTACAATTATTTGATTACTTAATTTTGATTTATTTAAAAACAATTTTATTTACATAATTTGATTTGTTGTGCCAGACCCACTATTTTAGTAATAATATGGTTGTTGAAATCATATTTAGCATAATGATTATTTATTAATTCAAAAGATAGACCTAATTGTTATAAGGGCCGAGATGGAAGATCTAAAAAGCTTATTATCACAGAAGACTGTATCAGAAATCAGTGACGTTTGGAGGTGAGAAAATGAGGAATTAACGATTAAAACGGTGAGACTAGAATAAACAAATCGGCTGGACTTAAATGTTTCCGCAAACGATTTTAGGTGGAACAACATTGCTACAAAGAAGTTAATATGTCTGTGTGGAGAGCAAAGGATGGTAAAATTCCCATGACAATGGCGCGGATGCAAAGGGGTTCCAAATACAATCAACAACCTGCTCATTATGTGGTGCATGGATGAAGATGAGGACCGTGTTCTGGTTTGTTGCGACATTGCGAACTCCGTTTGGCAGCAGCTTTTTGGTTGCTAAAAATCCAGGGAGGCAACAGGCGTGAGTTGGTGACTTATACGCTGCAACGGTCAGTAACCGGGCACTTGCAAAGGAAAAAAGATGGTTAGAGATGCTATGTTTCTGCTCACTCTATGGATTCATATCTATAATTCGTGTTAATATGGATTCATATCTACACTTACATTCGACAATAGAGTCTTTATAAGTCGTGATAATATGGATTCATATCTATTCTTGTGATGTTAATTTGGTTATATCAACCATAATTTCTCGATAGAGATATTTTAGATGTACAGTATATATTATGTTTGCCCAAAGTTAATCAATTAACCAATATTTATTATGTCTATGTAGCCAGTGAATACTTATATCAAATATCATGACAAAAAGTTGCAAGCCTGCTTACTGAATGATGATTATCTTTAAGCATTTAACCGAGTGTTATTCATTGTATGTTTTAAAAGGCTACCCTAAGTTATTGTTTAGAAAAAAGACTACTGCCGGGGAAAACTACAAATGGGCGCTTAGTTTGTAGGCATATCTCAAGTGTTGTGAATAAATGCAGCAAATAACTCAACTTTTTAACAACATTAAAAATGGAATAAAATACTCTTTTGACAACAATCGAAGCAAAAACTGCACTTTTTTAATTAGTAGGTTGTATGCATTAGAGGTACACTTTGTAAAAGTTTTGTCCAATTATTCCGCTTAGCACTAAAGGTGGGTGTACATGTTATGTTGTTGAGAAACATAGATCAACAAAATGGCTTGTGCAACGTCCAATAATTGTTCATTTCATGTAGCTATATTAAAATGATATTTGTATTTTTAGTGGTGACAAAATGCATTTTGATTAAATAAATTGAATAAATTGTTAGGTACTTTGCCGTGAATACACTAAACAAGATGGTACAATTGTACAAACACAAGGTACAACACACAATTTTTCTTATTTTTTCTTATGTGTTCTTATTTGTTCTTGAGGATTTAATATAATTCGGATCTTCATAAGCTTGAGAGAATGCTTTTTTAGTGAAACTCTTTAGTTTGGTTGGTGATTGGATGGATCATGGATCTCGGATGTGGGTGCACCCGATTGCATCATGTTAAAATCGGAAAGTGGTTTAAATTTTTTAAAAGAATCTATAATCTTTCTATTTTCAAGCTTCTAATTTTATGAAATGATTTAAAACTTCCGATTTATGGAGATATGGAATTGAATGATATTATTTAATGTGGATATAATTTTATTTTATGGTATGATTTAAAACTTCCGATTTAGCTGTATTATGTGTGTTTGATACATCCAATTTGATGATCTTGACGATTAATCTACTATATCTTTTTCTTTGAAACTAGATCGTTCTTCCAATCTGCCTTAAACGCAAAAGTGTTGGGTCTTTCTTGAAACAAAATCAATTGTTGTAGGCCCTCCACTCAATTGGTTGTAAGTTTACCTTCTTATTATTATTTTGTTCATTAATTGTTCAATTTCCTAGGTTAATTTTCTATATTGTTCAAATCTTTTTTATAATTATCCTTGATTTATTTTTTCAAAATTTTGTTTTGTATATTAATAAAAACCTAAATTTTGGTAAAATAATTATATATTAACTATATTTACGCCCATTCCAAATTCAAAGATTTGACCATATAAACAGTTGTTAGTAGTCAAAACTATATTTATTAGACAATTTGATAAAAAAAAATCTTTAAGTTTTTATGTCAAAGTATGGCAATGTTTGACTTTTATATGTATAGATTTGTGATTTATCATTGTTGAATAAGATTAATTAGTATGTTTGACAACATAGTAATTTTTTCGTAAATCATTAATAGCAAAGTCAAACTAACGATTTTTTATTTAAATTACAATCACTTTAATTGTTACTGTCAAACTATTTTTGGTAGATTTTAGACTTTAAAATTTCATCAGAATTAATTTATTTTTATACATTCAAAAATTAAAATTTAAAAAACATCTGTTTTTAAAGTCAACTACATTTAAAGAGACAAATAAATGGTTAATTCTTTGATTTGTCAAATTACCATTTTTAGGTTATAATTAGCATTTATCATGATTTGCATAATTTTGGAAACATCTAATTTTAATAATTATGATTTCAATTTGATTAATAACCTTTAAAACATAATCGAGTTATCATTAATTATTAATCATATATATATAACCGTTTTATAAAGAAATTTAAATTTGAATTTTTATAAAAAAATTAATACGCCTGATTAACCTTATATATAATCAATTTTGTATATTTATGTTTGGTAAATAAAGTATGTTTACATATTATTTTCGTTAATATGATTATAACAAATTATCAATTTCAAATTTCAAATTAAAATTCGAAATATTTAAATTCTAATTACACAAAATTTCAAATTTTGTTTAATAATGGTAATAAATTACACACACTAATTATCTTTTTAATTACACATTTTGAATTTACTTAATCTTTTAAAAAATTATATTTTTGAATTAAAGTTAATAATGGTAACCATTACACATATTTATTATCTTTAAATTATGAATTCCTAATATATTTAAAATATAACAATTAATAATTTTTGTTGTAACTTTCTCAAATTAATTAAAAGTAAAAATTAAAATTTTAAATACTAGAATTTTAAATTATAGATTTCCGTTAAACTTTAAAAAATATGTGAATACTAAATGTTTTATTTAAATATTTAATCTGAAAGTTTTGAATTTAAGATTTATGGTAACATTTAGATTTAGATTTAATTAACACATTCAAAATATTTAATCCAAATTTTTTAATGATTTGAATCTTTCAAATTTTGATTACTAGAATTTGAATGGATAGATTTCAATTAAACTTTATAAATATTCAAATATTAAATGTTCTATTTAAGTATATAATTTCATATTTCGATATCTATAATTAATTTCAAATTTCAAATTAAAATTCGAAATATTTAAATTCGAATTAGACAAATTTCAAATTTGTTTAATAATGGTAAGAAATTACACATACTAATTATCCTTTTAATTACACATTTTGAATGACTTAATCTTTAAAAAAAATAATTTTTCAAATTAAAATTAATAATGGTAACCATTACACCTATTTATTATTTTAAAATTATGATTTCCTGATATATTTAAAATATAACAATTAATAATTGTGGTTTTGTGTTTCTCAAATTAATTACAAGTAAAATTTAAAATTTTAAATACTAGACTTTGAAATTATAGATTTATGTTAAACTTTCAAATTTTGATTACTAGAATTTGAATTGATAGATTTCAATTAAATTAGTTACAAGTTAAAATTTAACAAATAATAGTTTTGAAATTTAACAAATAATTAAAATAGAGATTTCCTAATATATTTAAAATTTAACAAATAATAGTTTTAGTTATAAATTTCTTAAATTAGTTACAAGTTAAAATTCAAATTTTGAATACAATAATTTGAATTGATAGATTTTAGTTAAACTTTATAAATATTCAAATATTAAATGTTCTATTTAACTATATAATTTCATAATTTAATATCTATAATGGTAACAATTAGACTTAATTATAACATTTAATTCGAATTTTGAATGATCTAACTCAAATGGTGTCTTACTTTTAACATTTTATCAAAAATATTTTTCACTACTATTTATTTTTTATTAGATAATACTCCTCAAATACCATCTGATAACAAGATTCCAGTCAAGTTCCAAAGGCGCCAATTCCCAATAAGCGTATGTTTCACAATGACCATCAATAAAAGCCATGGACAGTCTCTATCGAAGGTTGGAATGTATTTAAGAGACCCTGTATTCTCACATGGCCAGCTTTAGTCGCATTGTCAAGAGTTAAAAGCAGGGCAGACGTGAAGAAACTTATACTTGATGCTGATGGGAAGGTCAAGACTAAAACAAAAAAATGTGGTGTATAAAGAAATATTTAGTGATATTTGAATAAAATGTGTATTTGTTTCTTTTAAATTTTAATAAAATATTTCTACTATATTTTTTTATACGTTTTACCGCTCAAAAAAATGTGGTGTATAAAGAAATATTTAGTGATATTTGAATAAAATGTGTATTTGTTTTTTTTTAAATTTTAATAAAATATTTCTACTATATTTTTTATGTGTGATTTATCCTGTTTTTAAAATCTATAGTTTTATAGTTGTATCGACCCGCTATGAAAATCAATGAATGTTTATAGTCAAAGTGGTAACACTTGCGCTAATTGATTACACTCGTTTTTACTGTTGTACCACGCTCGCTTTATGTTTGCATATGCTCGTGTATGAGTTCAGTTTGTTTTATTTATTCTGCCCAATAAAAGTTTACTAAATCTAGTGACTTGTTTTTCTAACGTTGCTCGTAAACCTGGCAAAGCAAGCGTGTCGTATTATAATGTAGAAAATGCTCTTAAAATATGTTGGCTGTTGTACAGATTTTGTTTTAATGTGTTAGATGCTTTAAACCAAGTGCTATATAAAATGCACAGCCTGAGACCCCTCATTGTCATAGTCAAAGTGGTAATACTTGTGCCCTATGTTCTTTGTATCGACCCGTTATGAAACCAAGTGCTGTAGAAAATGCTCTTAAAATATGTTGGTTGCTGTACAGATTTTGTTTTAATGTGTTAGATGTTTTAAACCAAGTGTTGTAGAAAATGCATAACTTGAGACCCCTCATTGTCAAAGTCGAAGTGGTAATACTTGTGCCCATGTTCTTTGTAGCGACCCGTTATGAAAATAAAACTTATGAGAATAGGTGGAACTAACCCTTTTCTCACTTCTGAACCACCTCGCAAGTTTACTATTTACTCATTAGCAAGTTTTAGCATAGGACGCTGGCCGTGTTGGATTATTGAACATAATGAACCTGTCATAATAATAGCATAGATTTATAGCAGAGGAAAAGATGAACTTGAATAGAAGCTGATTGTTGATTACAATTTACACATAGTGAGAAATTTTTGAAGCTTGTAATTTATTAACTGGAAATTGTGAATTCTTGTATGCCTTTTAATTTAATCACTTCATACGGGTCAAATTTGTATCAGCCCCTGTTGGTCAATTCTGTATCAGCCCCTTTTAGAATTTAAATGGCTTTACAACATCAAGATACAACAACATAAATTCTGTTAATTTGTTTTGCTGTTGGTATATGGTTAGTTAATATATATACGACTCAAGGTTTTTTTTGGTCAGAGTTACCTGGTTAGTTAATATATGTTTTCTTGTTTGTGTTTCTCCAGCTACCAGATTCACCATCCAATCAAACACAAAACACCACAACTAAGTTCGCCAAGAAGCAAAAGAAGAGTTATACAAGTCTAGATGGATTAAAAAAATAGCACGCAAAGAACAAGAAGATGAAAACCAGCTGAGAATTAGATTTTTAGTATTTAAGCTTGAAACTTATGTATGGAATTTGGTTTATTATTTTTATAATATCATTTGGTTTTTTCATTTTTTTAATGGTCACATAGAATCACAGAAAATATGTGTCACCAATGTTAGAAAATAGCTACACATAAAATTATAATATTTCATGTGGCTTTATATAACAATTATGTGTGACCAAAGGTTAAACAATAGTCATACTAAAAATTATAAATTTCATGTGGCTTTACATAACAATTAGCCACACAATCTTAATTTTATTTATTTTTGTGTGACGGAATGATAGCAATTGACATGGGTAAAATGAAATAGTGTGACCAAATGTTGGACAATAGTCACAAATAAAATTACAATATTTCAAGTGGCTTTATATAATCATTAGTCACACTATCCTCCATTTGTTTTTTTTTTGTGTGACGGAATGATACCAAATGCTATGGACAAAACGGATTATGTGTCATCAAAGTTAGGCTATAGCCACACCTGTCACTTTTTTTATGTGACGGAATAATAGCAAATGTCATAGGAAAAAAAATACGTGTGACCGAAAGTTAGAATATAGTCACACATATAATTACAAAATTGTTTCGTGTGTCTATAAATAGTTTTTGACCACACTTACAGTAAATTCATGTGACTATATAATAGAAACGGCCACACTTACAATGAATTCATGTTGCCATTCCTACCCTTTAGCCACACTTAATAGATGAAAAGCTTATTAAAACAATCATTTTTGCCACATATTTTTTTAATTTATGTGGCTAAAATGAAACTTTTAGTGACTATATAACTAAAATGGCCACACTTAGAGTAATTTCATGTGGCCGTTACTACCTTTTAGTCATATTTAATAGACAAAATGCTTGATTTCAAAAAGATATATTGGTATCCTTTAGCCACACTTTTTAAGTGCTATGGCCACTAAATGTGAATGTGGCCGTATGATACCTACGATGACTCGACCTATGGTCACACTTGAGCTGGAAAAAAAAAGTGTGGCGAAAGGCATATGGTCACACTTTTTTTGTGTGGCCGTAGGCATATTTTGGCGTAGTGTACGTTGGTGAACCGCGTGTTAACGCGGGCAAACATCTAGCTTATAATAAAAGAATTGAACTTTGATGATGTGGCATTCAATGGAGGCCTCAACCCCTCCTTGAATGTGTCACGTGGCATCATGCAGGATTTTTTAATTTTTGAGTTTTTTTGATAAATCTATATATATTATAATTATTTTAGGAAAAGATAAGAATTTAAAAACAAAATTAAATTTTCTCTCTAATGTTTCCTCCCATAACTTTTAAACGTTAATATCTTTTATATACGAGATTTTTTAAAAAAAATTACACCAAATTAACGAGCCTTTTATTATCTTTCCAACGAGTACCATAGTGCTATATAAAAAACGGAGAAAAAAAACAACTATTTTTGTGGGGTTTTGTTTTCAAATATATTTTACTCTACTAATAAATCACAAACGATAAACATAACTTCATAGGCAGAGATTCCTTTTTTTTTATATTTGAATATGATAACTTATGACAGAAATTTGTTTAAAATAAATAATAATATTATTATTATTATTATTCATTAATTATGTATTGGCAAATCATTAATTATGTTGTCATATTAGATATTTTATTATGTTATATTAGATATTTCAACCCCGGGACACTCCCGGGATAAAAGCTAGTAATGATTATGTAAGTAAATGATTAAATTCATGCTGTGTTGTGTTAAAAGTTGATATTCATGCATGTTCGGTTAAAGAATATAAAAACACTTCATATTGTTTGTGCTTAGAAATATTCACATGAATACATGATACATTACCTACACATATGAACAACTTTTTTTTAATGTTTGTGTGAATAAAAATTTTATACAAAAAGTTAAAATTTTAGCAGATTAAGATTTTCTATCTAGAAGGGGGTGGCGGCGCAGCTTGTTACCCGTCTACCTACCACCCTTATATAATTTACCCTTTATAATGTAAATTAATATGTTTGGAACGCTAAAAAAAAGTTAAAAAAAAAGTTCCTAAAATATAAAACTAATCATTTAAAAGCATGCTTTATTTTGATTATGATATTTCACATAATACTGTAGAGAAAGAATCCATTGTAACTATTGCTGAGGTGGCACCTCTAGATGGCCTCCATTCTTACCATTTAACTTAGGTATGGGTATTCTAACCCGATCCATGACCCTATTTTCTTACCCAAATACCCGCATATAAATACTCTATTTTCTATGATATTTCTCATTCTAATATACGACACCCTCCTTCTCATTCCCATTCAACCCTCAACTCATAATTTCGTCTCCACCTATTTGTACTTCATCGTCACTTTTCAAAAACCCTAATTTCTAAACTATTTGTCGATTGACTTTACAAAATCGTATCCGGATTTCATCTATTTTTATTTTGTGTATCCCTAATTCCTTTCTACTTCCACACGCTTCAAACAATGATTAACAAGATATAATATTTCTCATCTTTATTTGTATCATTCGTTATCTTTTTCTTGTTTTTTTATGGGTTTCTTCCTAATCCAATGCTTCAATTCCCCGGTAAGTAATCTCCAATATGTCTTCTCATCCCCAAAAACTGTTTCATCATATATCAATTTCATTTTAATTAATTGTTGAATCTCTGCACATATTTTTTTTTATTTCAGTATCTAATATGTCTGCCGATCTCTTCTGATTTCCCGATCTCTTCTGATTTGTTTTCAGGTATGTGTTTTTATTGGTTTATGTTATACATAATCATATTTTGAGAATTGAGAATGCTTAGGTTTTGTGATTGTTGTTTGACGTATTTTTGTTTTCGTTTCCCTTCTCTGTCTCATATCTTCATCTTCCTTCTCTGTCTCAGGTCTTCATCGGCCGTTTTGTATCTTCATCTCGACACACGAAGGTTTGATTTTATGTTTGTTGTACTCTGTGATAATATCTTTGTTGATTTGTGTTGTATGCACATATTTTATTCATATCCAATTTTGTTTATGATTCTGTAAGCACTTAACAATTCATCTGTTATGTATCATACAAGGAAAACATATCTTTGATAGTTTTTAGATGGTGATAGATGATTGGGTTTGAACAAAGTGCTATAGATCAACAAATTGTTTTAGTTTCTGTCATAATTAATTATTAATGTTATTATATTGTTGAAAGGATAATTAAAGTTTGAGGTTTATTTTTACTTATTTTTTAGGTTAAATGAGTCTGCAGGAAATGAGCAGATCAAAGGTAGCATTATAGGGGTTCTAACTGATGAACCGATACAAAAAAGGTATGGTTAGTTTCTCAAGCTATTTAGGATATTGCATTTGTATATTGTTTTATGTATACATGTTTAATCATGTTTTCCTTGCATCTAATTTGTTTCAATGAGTGTGCAGCATATTACGAGAGGAGGACAATATTTGTTCTACATGTTATCTGATGCCATTAAAGATTTAAAGGTATCAAGAAGATTCGTATTATTGGATTAAGTCCAAGGTTTATAATTTCATTCCTTAATTTATTTAGAATTTAATTAGTTTTTGTTTGCCTTCGTTCATCATCATCGAACTGTTCGCTTTGCTTTTTTAGGATCTTTAATCAATAACATAACAATCGGTGCATTTCTCTTCCGCCGGAGCTCTTGGCTTTTGTTAACTGAGAGGTAACGCTTCTCACTCTCTGTTTCTCTCTGCTAAGATTGTTTAAAGGGTTCAAGAATGTTCATTTTTTGTTCTTACTTTTTCTTGGGGCTTTAATATAATTTGGGTCTTTATATGCTTGAGAGAATGTTTTTTAGTGGAAATCTTTAGTTTGGTTGGTGATTGGATGGATCATGGGTCTCGGATGTAGGTGCAATCGATTGGATCATGGCAAAATCGGAAAGTGGTTTCAATTTTTTTAAAAGAAATATAATATTTCCTATTTTCAAGCTTTTGATTTTATGGAATGCTTTAAAACTTTCAATTTATGGGGATATTAAACTGAATGATATTATTAAATGTGGATATCATGGATAATGACCAAGATTTGAATTAGTCAAGATTCATTGTATTTGATTTGTTAGTAATTTGATTTTTAAGTTTTAACTTTAAAATTTAATCTCCCTTTTAAATTTTAAATTTGGATGTAAAACAATTTTTTTTTTAATTTTAAATTTTAATTTGGAAGTCAATCGTTATTTTAAAATTTAAATTTGGAAGTTATAACTATGGAAAAGTTGATCAATATGAAACTCTTCTGTTGTAGATATGCATTTGAGATTGTTCAACGGACAAGATAAAGCTTAAATGTTTCAGACGGAAAGCACTTCACCGTTTGTGGTGATGTGCATGGTTAGGTAATTCAAAGCATATAACTTTTACTCATCAATTTCCACTTATTTGTTTAACTTTGTATTGTAACTTTTTCGTGTACTTTGTATGGATGCAGTTCTATGATCTTCTAAATATCTTTGAGCTCAATCATCTTCCGTCAGAAGAAAATCCCTATTCGTTTAATGGTGACTTTGTTGACCGTGGATCCTAACTGCGATTTATTTTGAAACCCTAACTGCGATTCCAGTTGTAATCAACCGATTGATCCATTTCACATCAGGTAACATTCTTTTAAAAAACTTTCTTACTCTTCATAGGATTTTATGGATTTATTGTAAATTGGGTTTGTTTGCAATCATTTAATGTGCCATTTGATTGTTGAAAGCAGAGAATTAGGGATTTGTTCGATATAGGTGTCACACCCTAAAATTTTCACTGCTGGGTTTATACCGCGAGGCGCATGACATACCAAGATCCCATAGCCATAAGTCATATGAACGAACTCTAAATGCCCAAACCATTTAGTTCGTTTTCAAAAATCAAGTTTACTTAAGCTGCGGAAGCGTAAACCAAATTTAAACATTTTAAAACCATGCGCAAAACAACGCGCCCAAATCAAAACCCTATGGAAGAAATCGTAAAAGAATTATAATATACAAAAATTATGAAAAATCATACAATACAGATACGTCCAGAAAATACTCACAACAGATCATATTAGTAGAAAAATTCCCAAAAATTTTGTGTTAATCCAAACGGGATAAATTTACTTTGAAAAGTCGAGTTTCATCAATGTCGACCTACTGTCCAAATTTCATATTCTAACTCTTTGTAAAACTCAAGTTATGATCATTTAAAGTTGACCCAATTTACTAATCCGAAAATCGGATATGACCTTTAATCAAAGAAAATTCCAAAAACATATCAAACGACGTCCAAATGAGATGATTTTGCCCATTCTAAAAAGCTAAGACCATGTATAACATGTTCATTCCATAAAACCATCAAAAAAATTATTTGAAGCCACGTAACAGACCCTACAATTCGACCCAAGCATTCTGTCCATATTTTAAACATGCATAAACCCTAGTTATAATCAATCATCTATGCATATAATCGACCAATAAGATCCAACAATCATCATACAACATCAATAAGACATAACCTGATCAAAACCTTACAAGATACATGTTAAACATCATCAATCATAAAACCTATAAATCTAAAACATCAAGAACATCATGTAACACATACAATAATCATCACATATTCTCATGTTTAACCCATTAAATCTTTATAAACACCAAGTTTTAATCTTTATGAAAACGTTTCAGACCTGGAAAAACTTGTTATGATGTTTAAAAACATATTAAAGAAGATTAAAACACAAAAGATTGAATGTTATACCGAAAGCACTTCAAGATCACCAACCGAAGGCCTTCTACGCCTCTCGAATGATGTTCTTGAGCTTTAGCACATGTTAGGGGATATATTTTTCATAGAAAAGGTGTTAGGGACGATTAGGGTTATGTTTATGAGGTACTTGGGGCTTAAGATTGCTTAAATAAGGGGTTAAAGTCGGTTTAAGCTTGCAGCCCCCATTCGGTTTTCCAAATGGTTGTTCGGAATGGAATTTTTCGTTTCGGGCAGCCCAGTTCATTGTATAGCCTGTTTTCATTGATGTTTTCGTTATTTTTTATCATATCAAGTGTAACCCCATGTATTAAGACCCCAACCGTGCTACGGTTCATCGATTGCGGTTTTTAATAATGCGTTAAGTTTAACTTCACGTAACCACATACAGTTTGCACATAGTTTCACAGAAAACACGTAATTGCAATCAATCCCAATCAATTAATTAACAATTATCTAATTTCACAATCCACCAATGTCCGGGGTTCACTACTCATGTATATAGTTTGGTAATTCCCTGAATTACCACTTCATGCAGTTATTAACCTATAACTGTGCAACGTATGACCCTACTAACTAACCCTAGTTAAGTAGAATGCATGGAATGTAAGTACAAGTAACTAGAGTTTAGTCAAAGTAAGAACCTGAAATTGCAGGGTATCACATCATCCCCAAGTTGAAAGGAATTTCGGCCCGAAATTCACTTTGAGTGAGTTGCTTTATGTTTCGCATTTGATCTATGCACAGGTTCAGGTTCAGTAAGGAGATGTGGGTATTTGAGCCGCATTTGATCCCTGCGTTCCCACGTGTATTCTAGTCCTAGACGGGAATTCCATCGTACCATGTATGGTGCTCTGTCTAAGTTTGTTGACGCCCTTCTCAAGAATCTCCACTGGTTCTTTCACGAACCATAGCTGATCGTCCACCAGGATCTCCTTCAGTGGTGCTACTAGTGTTGTGTTAGATAAGCATCCCTTCAGATTAGATACGTGGAATACATTGTGCACTCCATTGAGTTCCTCAGGCAGGTTTAACCTGTAAGCTACTGGACCAATCCTTTCGACAATCACGAATGGTCCGACGTATCGCAGGTTCAACTTTCCCCGTTTCCCGAAGCGTATCACACCCTTCCAAGGTGACACCCTTAGTATTACCTTGTCCCCAATATGGAACTCCAAAGGTTTCCTACGCTTATCGGCATAGCTTTTCTGTCGATCACGAGCAGCAGCCATCCGGTTTCGGATTTGCACTATCTTCTTAAAAGTTTTGTGCACGAGTTTGGGAGCTGTCAGCTGGCTATCCCCTACTTCACTCCAGCAGATGGGAAACCTACACTTGCGTCCATATAGTGCCTCAAAAGGCATACACTGAATAGAAGTGTGGTAACTTTTGTTATACGAGAATTTGATTAAAGGCAAGTGCTTATCCCTACTGTTGCCAAAGTCCACCACGCACACTCGTAGTAGATCTTCCAATGTTTGGATGGTACGTTCACTATGTCCATCCGTCTGTGGGTGATAGGCTATGCTAATATCTAAGCGAGTCCCCAAAGCATCTTGGAGAGTAGTCCAAAAATGAGAAGTAAATCGTGCGTCGCGATCAGATATGATAGAAGTAGGCACCCCGTGCCTAGAGACGACCTCCTTGATATAGATGTTGGCCAGTTTCTCCAGCGTGTCGGTATCCTTTGTTGCCAGGAAATGTGCCGATTTGGTTAAACGTTCGATGATAACCCAAATCATGTTATGCCCACTTGGCATTTTAGGGAGCTTTGTGATAAAGTCCATAGAAATTCCGTCCCATTTCCACATAGGGATTTCTGGTTGCTGGAGTAAGCCTGTAGGTTTCAGATATACAATCTTAACCTTTGCATAAGTCAAGCACTTAGTAACATAAGTAGCTATCTCAGCTTTCATGCTTGGCCACCAGTATAGAGTTTTGAGGTCTTGGTACATTTTATCAGAACCAGGATGTACCGAATAACGAGAGGTGTGAGCTTCGTCGAGCACAAGTTGTCTGAGATCCCCAAAACGCGGAATCCAGACTCGATTCATGAAATACTGAAGACCATCTGTCCTCCGTTCCAGGTGCTTATCAGCACCATGCAGTGTCTCAAGCCCGATGTTTTCTTCTTTCAAAGCCTCGCGTTGTGCTTCACGTATCTTATTAGGAAGATTAGAATGGATAGTAAGTTGTAAAGCTCGCACCCGCTTGGGTTTCGTTTCCTTACGACTAAAGGCATCCGCTACTACATTAGCTTTCCCCGGATGATAGTATGGGTGCACTACAAAGCTTTGCCTTTAACAATTGAAAAGCAGATTCTTGGGCATCTCCCCACTTGTAAGTAATACCCTTCTGCGTCAAAGCAGTGAGGGGGTTGAGCGATCTTAGATAATCCCTCAATGAATCTGCGATAATATCCCGCGAGGCCAAGAAACTGGCGCACATCTGTAGGAGTCTTAGGAGCCTCCCACTTTTTGATAGCATCAATATTGGCGGGATCGACATGTATTCCTGCCCCGTTAACCACATGTCCAAGAAATTGGACCTCTCGAATCCAGAAGTCACATTTAGAGAATTTTGCATACAGCTGCTCATTTCTCAAGAGTTCCAAGATCAGCTGCAGGTGTTGCTCATGCTCTTTCCTGCTCTTGGAATAGATCAATATGTCATCTATGAACACTATGACGAATTTGTCCAAATAAGGCTTGCACACATGGTTCATAAGATCCATGAACACAGCCGGTGCATGTGTTAGCCCAAATGGCATTACCAAAAACTCATAATGTCCATAACGAGTTCGAAAGGCTGTCTTCACCACATCCTCTTCTCGGACTCTCAGCTGATGATACCCTGACCTCAAGTAAATCTTAGAATAGAAACTCGACCCTTGAAACTGGTTCAAACAAGTAATCAATACGGTGCAAAGGGTAGCGGTTCTTAACCGTCACCTTGTTCAACTACCGATAATCAATACACATGCGGGAACTCCCATCCTTCTTCTTATCAAACAGGACCGGGGCTCCCCAAGGTGAAGAACTGGGTCTAATAAAGCCCCGATCCAATAGCTCTTGGAGTTGGGTAGATAGTTCTTGAAGTTCGCCTGGTGCTAAGAGATATGGTGCGTGTGCAACTGGGGCCGCTCCAGATGCAAGATCGATTTGGAAATTCTCTTGACGAACAAGTGGAAGTCCAGGTACTTCCTCCGGAAAGACATCTGGGAAATCATGAACTACAGGGATGTCCTCATCCTCGTTTCAACTTCAGCTCGAGTGTCAGAGATGTTAGCCAGAATGGCTGGTTAGCCCTTTCTAATGCACTTCTGGGCTTTCAAGAATGAGATGATACCCACCATGGCACCACCACGATCATCCTGAATAGATAAGAGTTCTCCACATGCGCTCTCTTCAGGTTTGATTGGTTCGGGTTCCTTCTCTATCTCATCTTCTTCCTCCCACAGAGGTGTAAGTGATCCTTAAGACTAACAGCGTACAGTTTCCAAATTTGGACTGGGTGGTTACTAACTAAGTCATCAAGTGTTCCACTCGCTCCTTCAATAATTCTCGTCGACCCTTAGTGATTTTCCCTTCATTACTCGAAGTGTAGCACCGCGCCGTGGGTACTGCGTAGTTCTTCGTTATAGTGGCTATACTGCCTTCAAGGGTTCTCTCCCATGTATCTAACAGTCGGTACCCTCGCTGGTACTCTATTGCCGACTCCCCCATCCGTGAAACTGGTTGGAATTTTAATCCCAATTGATGCGCCACATGGCCTAACTTTCGTCCTTCACCAAGGATGTGCTCAGTATCGGATCTAGTGTTAAAGGATTATATATCTCCTATAACCTGTTAAGCAAGTGTACAATAGCCCGAAAGCTAGTTGTGCACTTATGCTGTGAGGGTAACTAATGCAATGCTTATGCTATGACAGTTATAGACTAGACTCGCCATGCAGTCCTAGTTCACTATAATCAGTGGGTCTGATACCAATCTGTCACACCCTCAAATTTCCACTGCGGGGTTTATACCGCGAGGAGCATGACATACCGGGATCCCATAGCCATAAGTCATATGTAGGAACTCTAAATGCCCAAACCATTTAGTTCGTTTTCAAAAATCAAGTTTCGTTAAGCTGCGGAAGCGTAAAACAAATTTAAACATTTTAAAACCATGCGCAAAACAACGCGCACAAATTAAAAACCATATGAAAGAAATAGTAAAAGCATGATATATAATTTAGGTGTATGCCCAAGACCCCAAATGCAGTGAAACGTGCAGTGCTTCCTAATCGTGACACCGAAAGCTAACTACCTACAAAAGCATGTATATCATGTGTCAACATAAAGTTGGTGAGTTCACAAAGTACGGTAAGTAAAAGTGTAGGTTTCCCAACCAAGAACAACAGTTAGGTTTCCCAAACCCCAAAACAGTTATCAATAACCAAAACCAAGAACCACTAGTTCAGCGTATGCCAAGGGTAGCTAACCCATTCAAGATAACTAAACTATGATATACCGAATTGCAATTCAAACGATGCACTCGCCCCGCGAGCTGGTTTTTGCCTCCATCATTGCCTATCAAAAATGATAAAATCTAAGGTCGTAGTTCACTCCCGGCTCCCAGCACGGTGTGAGGTTTGTCAAACCTAATAGCGCTATCAACTAGTAACCCGCTTGCCACCCGACAACTCATTCGGTAAATAGTGAAGGACTTACGTTATATTATGCAGTTTAGTTCATCAATGACACGGAGTGTGAAACTAGCAAAACCCGATTCCTCCCAGGAATGAACCCATCCCGAAACCAGGGATAAAAACAGTAGTCCCAAACCTGGACTAGAAAGATTAAGTAAGTTGTCTCCCCGAGACGCATGCTTTTGAGAAAAAGAGTAGTGAACCTCACCTTAGGTTGCAAGGAAATAATCCAAGCTCCACAAATAGGACATACTACCGACTCCCAATTACATGTGTCACTAGTGAGTATATGTGTAATATCATTACATCATATGACTCGTTTGTCCAAGACGTTTAAAAGTTCAAAACCGTGTAAGTGACACCTAATAATTCTAAATGCACAAGTAGACCCTACGGTCCCGTTGGTAACACAATGTTTAACATCAGTTATGCACTTCATATACACCTCATATAAGTGCTCATACAAGTTCATGTCAACTACAAGTCATACAAGACTCCAAATAACCACATAAGTGTACATTACATAATCTGCGTTTTAAAGGACAGATTATGCATTGTTAAACCAATTTATTAAAAATACTTATCTAATGAATTAGACTCTCAAACGTTTACTGAATATTCCAGGGAGTCTACCAGACATGTCCATATTTTTCTTTCGTGACCAAACCATATACAAAAATTATGAAAGATCATACAATACAGCTATGTCCAGAAAATATTCACAACAGATCATATTAGTAGAAATCTTCCCAAACATTGTGTGTTAATCCAAACGGGATGAATCCACTTGGAAAATTCGAGTTTCATCAATGTCGACCTACTGTCCAAATATGACAAAATTTACTAATCCGAAAATCTGATATGACCTTTAATCAAAGAAAATTCCAAACACATATCAAACGACATCTAAATCAGATGATTTTGCCCATTCTAAAAAGCTAAGACCATGTATAACATGTTCAGGCCAAGAAACCATTAAAACAATTACTTTGAAGCCACGTAACAGACCCTACGAATAGACCCTAGCATTCTGTCCAGATTTTAAACATGCATAAACCCTAGTTATAATCAAATCTATGCATATAATCGACCAATAACATCCAACAATCATCATACAACATCAATAAGACATAACCTGATCAAAACCTTACAATATAGATGTTAAACATCATCAATCATAAACCCTAGAAATCTAAAACATCAAGAACATGCAATATCATGCAACACATACAATAATCATCACATAATCTCATGTTTAACCCATTAAAACTTTATAAACACCAAGTTTTAATCTTTATGAAAACGTTTCAGACCTGGACAAACTTTTTATGATGTTTAAAAACATATTAAAGAATGTTAAAACATAAAAGATTGAATGTTATACCGCACTTCAAGATCACCAACCGAAGACCTTATACGCCTCTCGAATGATGTTCTTGAGCTTTAGCAGGTGTTAGGGGATGTATTTTTCGTAGGAAAGGTGTTCGGGACGATTAGGGTTAAGGTTATGAGGTACTTGTGGCTTAAGATTGCTTAAATAAGGGGTTAATGTCGGTTTAAGCTTGTAGCCCCCATTCGGTTTTCTGAATGGCCATTCAGAATAGAATTCTACATTTTGGGCGGCCCAGTTCATTGTATAGCCTGTTTTCTTTGATGTTTTCGTTATTTTTGACCATATCAAGTGTAACCCTATGTATTAAGACCCCAACCATCCTACGGTTCAACGATTACGGTTTTTAATAATGCGTTCAGTTTAAGTTCACGTAACCACATACAGTTTGCATATAGTTTCACAGAAACACGTAATTGCAATCAATCTCAATCAATTAATTCACAATTATCTAATTTCACAATCCACCAACGTCTGGGGTTCACTACTCATGTATATAGTTTGGTAATTCCCCGAATTACCACTTCATGCAGTTATTAACCTATAACTGTGCAACTTATGAGCCTACTAACTAACCCTAGATAAATAGAATGCATGGAATGTAAGTACAAGTAACTAGAGTTTAGTCAAAGTAAGAACCTAAAATTGCAGGGTATCACTATACGGTTTGCTTAAATATATTTGGTTTAAGGAACATTTTATCTGGATGTAATTGAATCTTGCCCTCCACCTGGATGTGGAGGTACTCCTTCGCATACAATTATAAGCAAAAGAACGTAGATGGGCTTCCTAAAGATATGAAATTGAAACTCATTGAACCACTTAAGCATCTATTCAAGCTGAGGTTTGTATAAAAACTGTATCCCTAAAATATATATATTTTTTTTAGTTTGAGCAATTGCAATAACTCTATGTAGTTTCTGTTCATAAAAATTTAATTTAAAAAAAAATATTATTGTGAGCCATATAGTGAAATTGTGGATAATTCCATGTAGTTTTGTTTATAAAGGCTGAATTTAGAAAATATTACTAATTTAAACTATTTATGGCGGAACTGTGAATCTTCTATGTTTAAGTTTTGTTTTTTTGAAATTTGACTGGAACACAATTCGTTCAGCTAATAATGTTCCACAACTCTGGAAATTGGAAGGATTTAGATGTTCTATATTCAATGATGTTTGCTGATCAGCGTGTTATATATGTAGGTATGGGGCTAACGCAAGGCCAAGTCTTATTATCTATCTGTTGGATTTGCTCATCTATCACATGCTCTTGCTTGTGGCGTGGTTGGTCTTTCTTTATGGCATGGGCATCAGAATTGTGGTTGGTGTTGGTGTTAGGTATGATCATGTTGATTTTTTACTATTAATGAGAAGTTAGTTTTCCTAATGTTTTTCAAATGGCTAAAGATTATGTTCTGCATTGTTGCTTGCTATAGAAAAGTTAACATTCCTTTGTGTATGGACCGGGATCCTTAGAATAAGAACTTATCGGCTTTTTCATTAGATTTAGTTTACGAAAAACTTAATTGAGATTGATAAACCAGTTTGAAAAAATAAATAAATAAAGTGTATCCATATAGAAGTCTGAGCCTAATGATCAATAAGTCATAAACATGCTTAAATTTGACTTAAAATGCTTATAGAAAGTTAGAAACCAACATAAAGTTTTGTGCTATGTTTTGTATTGTAGCAAAGCTATACCTTCCTAAAGTTAATCAATCAGGTAGGATCATTTAAATGCTAAAATTTGTTCTTTTTTGCAACGTCGTTGTTTGCAAAAGAACAATATATGGTCAAATTGAGAGGATGCATATTTTCAAGTTCTATTGTATGCTACCATACAGTAACCACACCAAATGGGTAACAGGTTTTCTTATGTAACCTCACCAAATATTTTATTATCTTTTTATTGGTAAAAGTTTTTTTTTCTTGCTGGTGTGTGAAAAGATGCTTTGGGTGGAACAAATAATGTTACCCTCAAAAACCCAAACGTTGTATTTAAGTAGTTCGGATTACTATTTGCACATGTGTATTTTACTTTTACATTAGGAAGATGCCAAATTTGATAACTTCTGGCCCTTCCACAAATTTGTTTTGATGTTGTATAATATTATTATTTCTATAGTTTTCCCTATCAGATGTGCTTTCCGCATGTTTTAATTTATCCTGATTTAAGCTCAGTTTGCTAATAGGTTCTGTTTTCTAGATAAGGTGTCAACCTACACTTTCATTTTTCACCTATACTCATTGTACATTTTTTTTTATCAAAAGATGAATGTGTCCTCGCCGCAACGCGCAATAGTGACTTTGTCGCGATTGATGCAATTAAACCCCTTAAAATCGTATTATTAGAAGCATGATATGTTGATGTAAACACTGAGAATCGGTTAAAAACGAATTCACGGATCGAATAAGCGAAAACAACTCGGTTTCAGACGGGAGATTCGAGACGA
>JAUTDX010006964.1:0-23202 GCA_030844895.1 Ambrosia x helenae | reverse complement strand
ATGTTCCATTAAGAGCTGAAACAAAACAACTTCTAAAGGGGTTGTTTGGTAGACTCTTAATGAGGCTCTGAGCCATTCAGCACGTTTGTTTTAGCTTCTGTATAGAATGATTAAGGCTGAACCATTAAGAGTTTGGATGTTGCTGAACCATTAAGCACTAAACCATTAAGCAATGAACTAGGCTAAACCTTAATGAGACTCTCCTACCAATGTGGGATAAGAAAACTAACCATTAAAAAGTATAACTTAATGATTCAACACTTAACTATTCAGACAATTTAATGATTTGACATTTTAGCAACCAAACAACCCCTAAGGTAGCGTTTGGTATGCAGGAATAGAAGGCGGAATGGAATGGAGCATTACAATGGAATGAAAAAAAGGTGTTTGGTTGGTCAAGGTAATAGAATCATCCATTACCCTCTCCATTCCATTCCCCCTAAAAACACCAAATTCATTTCATCCAACCCCATGTTTTTTCCATTCCATTCCCTTTGTCACCCTTCATCAGCACCAACCACCACTACCACCCATCGCCACAACCGACCACCGCCAACCACTGACTGCCGCCACCCACCGACACACCACCCACCGCCACTCTCCGTCACCCCCGACCACCCGCCACCCCGACACACCCATCGACTACTACCGCCATCACGACCACCCCGCCACCCCACCACCAACCACCTCCACCGACCACCCTCCACGAAGCACTGACCTCCATCACCGACACTCTCCATCACCGACCACAACCACCACCGCACCGCCACCCACCACCTCCACCACCGACCACCACCACCCACAAACAAGCACCGACTGCCAACACCGACATTCTCCGTCACCGACCACCACCACCAATAGCCACCTCCTCCACCTACCATCGTCCACCCACCACAGAGCACCGACCACCACCACAACACTCTCCGTCACCGACACGGACCGACCATCACCACCCCCCACCACCCATCCTTATCGCCGCCATTTGACCACCATCGTTGCCGCTACCACGACCGCCACCACCCACCAACCACCGTCGCCGGCACCCACTATCAACCGCTATCGCCACCACTCACCACCGCCGGTTTATTCCTACGTCTTTTCCTACCTACCAAACAATACAAAGCAATGATTCATTCCATTCTTACGTGGTAACCAAACAAGACCATGGAATGGTAACCAAACAATACAAAGCAATGTCCATTCCATTCCCTTGTCCATTCCATTCCCTCGTCCATTCCATTACCCCATACCAAACAGACCCTAAGTGTGTTCCAATTTAATAAGGAAAACATACCGACTTAATCAAGCAATAAACACATCAAAACAAATAAGGCATATTAGTACATTACATAACTTTACACCATCCAACAAAACATAGAATTTACTATAAATTGTAACATGCACATAATAGTATATGTAGTTGTACAACAACTAGTAACCGACAAAGATGCTACCCCTTTATCTTTTGGTCATGAGGTTAACTTTATACAACAACATTAACATTAGGTTAATAGACGTTTTCGACCACAACATTAACGTTAGACGTTTTTCGATAATACAATGTTAATTTTAGACACCAATGTTAATTTTAGATGCGGAAATCCCATTTGGCTTTAACAATGTAAGAGCATTCACAGTAGGTTCTGTATATTTTTTTGAGTGGTTCTGCATATTTTAAAAAGTGGTTGTGAGTGGGGAATATAAAAAATGTTATTGTTTATCTGTATATGTTGGATATTTTAGTGTAATTGGATTGACTGTTTGATCAATATCTGATTGTATATGTTGGATATTTTAGTGTAATTCGATTGAACCGTCGAATTGATTCAATCTGAAAGCGATTACGTGCCTTCAGAGATTTCTAATCATCCGGTTGTTCGTTTGTGTTACTGAAATCCCCAACAGTATATGATAGAATAGGATCCTTGCCTCTTCTATTGATAATGTAAATATTTATAATGATACAATTGTGATCTCTTCTATTTTAGATGAAGATTATCTTCTAAATACAAATTACAAAATACAAATCATAGATATTGACACATGTGCTATTACACCCCCGCAGTCGAAGCGGGAGGAGACCGTATGCTGAGACTGTCTCTGAAATCTTCAAATAGTATACGAGGTATATTTAGGATGACTCTGTTCCCTAACATTCATTTTTTAATATTTTTGAAAGTAGTTGAGACTTGTGAGTAAAGGAGGAGAGAAAATGTAATGATAAATGTATAAAAATATTATTTAATTGAAAAGAGAGAGGAAGAAAACGTAGTGATTTTTAATGTAATTTGATTAATGAGGAACATGATGTGAATGCTAATATGCATACTACGAACCAATGTTTTGAAAATCGGACCATACAGGCTGGTTCGACCGGTGGTGCCGACGGTCCGGTCATGTCCCTTAGACTGTTTGTGAAGGCAAACGGGCGGCCGGCCCGGTGGCCGGTGGTTGAACCGGAGAACCGGGATAATAATGGTAGCACCGGAACAGAGAAGCAAGATTAGAAGTCAGACGGCAAGTCAAAAAGATTAAAACAATGCAGACTTCATTTATTTTTTCCATTGTTCTTGCCGAACTCAACGACGATTGCAAATCTTTGTTTCGTCTCTGTACGATCAAGCCTGAAGGAGACGTGCTGCGACACGATCTGCACATATCTTGAGCAAGCAGGAAGTCATCGTAGTTAATATTTTCGTTTACTTATAGAAATATAGAAAAGATGAGGTAAGTGATAAAAAGAGGAAGGGGAAGAGATGACTTGAGTGCAGGTTAGGTAGCTTTTAATTATGACTAGATTATATCCCGGGAGCGTCCCAGGTTGAAAAAATCTAATTTGAAATATCAATTTTACACCTAAATAGACTAATGCGTTTTACAGTTACATGCAGGAAAGCTTCGGGTAACACTTAACCTAAAACAATTAACAATGTATCTCCAATGTTAGTGCATAACCTTAAGCAATGTATAACTCTAATATTAAAACCTAACCTAAAACAATGTACAACTCCAATGCTAACACATGTTGTAAATAAAATTCATATTTACTGGTTTGAGCATAACTAATGACTTGCCTATACATGATTAATGATAACCGGAACACTTTGTGTTTTTTTCCTGTATGAACAAACCACACAAAAAAATAGTCATTTTTTTCTTCGTTTTTTATATAGCACTATGGTACCCGTTTGGAAAGATAATAAAACGCTTGTAAGACCCGCAAACCGGTGTCAAACAGTTGGGTTAAAATTCTTAAATATGCAAAAACATGAGTAAATTTCTCTTTTAAGGAGTATGTATACGCAGCGGAAAATCATTTAGAATAAAATTCTACAAAACACATGACAAATACTTATCCATTTGTAAATCAAGTTTTAAGATTTATCATGTGTAAACAAAAGTTATCTTCCACTAGAAATGCCTTCAATTGCCAGGTAGCTTCTCGCATCGCCAAGCGGTCATCAATCCATCTCTCTGTTAAGTTAACCTGAAATCAATCTAACGTGTATGCAAAAGTCAGCTACGCTGAGTGAGTTCAAGTTTTATAAATTTTATATAAACAAGTATTTTGTCAAATAAGAATTACAAAATACATCAACCTCAGAGTTAACAATAAGCGCAATCCGCTAATTTGTTTTTTCCCCAAGCAAAACAAAAATCAAAGTCTAGGATAGACATACTCTGCCTAATTACCTCAAGACTTCACTTACCAAATATATAATAAGCGCATCTCGCTTTTCAACACAAAGAACAATCCAGTCTATTTAAGCAAACTAAAGCTAGAGATTAAAGTAGGCATTTCCCACCTATGTCATAGCTCAGTTTATAAAAATACACATAATATAAATTATGTAACAACCCTGACTCAAAACCAATACAATAGATCAGAGCAAGCATATCGCACTCTCATCATAGCCCAGTTTATAAGGTCATGTAGTCGCCAAATACAGTTTTCGAAAATATATAAATATATAATCCATATAACCTAAACAGGTAGCAAGTCAAAACAATACCCGATCTAACAAGTAAGGTTTCGAATACATGGCCAAGACCTTTAGCGCATTCCGCTTATTAACTAAAAACTCAAGCCACACTTTAACCAAGACAACAGTCTATTCATATATATATATATATATATATATATATATATATATAGGGTGTGGTTCAAATAAGAACCATATGATAAGTAAGAACCATAAGAACCATTTTTAGCCATTGATCCTAAATGGCATGATTGTAATTAATTAGAAGCTTAATTAATTAATTATATTAAACTAGGGGTATTATTGTACATTTGTAGTCCCATAAAATCCATGTTTTTCTTTATGCAATAACTACCATTACGATTAATTCACCACTGGTGTTTTTTTTATCATTCAAATCTCTTTATACACAAGTTTTGTTTTGCCATTGATCCTAAATCGTAGGTTTCCATTATATTATTCCTAATTATATCACTGATCATAATCCAATTCGATTGGAGATCTAGAAAACCTTACAATTAACCCATCGTATTTTAGAGGTTCTATTTTTCAAGGTTTTTTATTTTATTTTTTATGATGTTCTTTTTGAAAAAATTGTATACGATCAACAAGGTGTTGATGTTTTTAATTAGTTGTAGGTGCGCTTGATGGTGGTGTACGATCAAAAAGGTGGGTGATGTTTTTGGTAGGCAATATATGATTATACATATGTGTATCAAAAAGTCATGAATTGGTTTAAAGATTCTATTAAATACACTGGTGTACAAACATATGAACGTGCATAAACATTAATATACAAATATATGTGTTGTATAAAAGCATACATACACTGATGTACTCATGATTTATACATATGTGGAGTGTGGACATAGGAAATGTGCATATGTGTATTTGTATTAAAACATAGATAACTTTACAAGTTATACATGGGTTTAGAGGTTGTACACATATGTATTTGAATCTCAAATTATATATTGGAAGGACATTATCTCCCAATAAATGTGTATATGTGTATTTGTATTAAAACATAGATAATTTTACATATGGTTTAGAGGTTGTACACATGTGTATTTGAAATGGCATATTATTTCCATGTAAACAAATGAACCAATGAATAATCAAGGAGTAAAAAAACAATTACGTGATATTAAAAATCCGATATACAGAAATCAATTATAAAGGTAATGAATTGATAATGAACTAGAGAGGAATTATAGGAATTTAAGTTAGAAGCTATGTAAACTGATCATAAGGAATAATAAAAAGATAATATTTTTAATGTAAATTTACATTTATATCCCTATGATCAAAATAAAAATGGATGGCTGGATGAGGTTCACATGGTTCTTAACTATACCTTAGGTTCTTATTTGATCTCATTCCTATATATATATATATATATATATATATATATATATATATATATAATAACACGTATAACTCAAGCCATATAATAACACATTAGGCATAAACTATGTGACAACCATAGCAAAAATTATACCATAAATCAGAGCAGGCCTATCCCACTTCTAATAACACATAAGACAAACTATGTGACAACCAAGAGAAAAACTATGCCATAAATCAGAGCAGGCCTATCCCACTTCTAATGACACATATAACTCAACCCATATAATAACGCATTAGGCGCATTCCACCGATTCTCGTTTCATGCGAAAATAATATATATGAGTTAATATGGATTTCTTTCGTACACATCGCCACCGTAGGCGCCTTCGAACCGCAACCGCCCACCATCTATGCCTCCATCCCCGTCACCTTCACTCAAGCCACCAATCGTCGTTTCCGTTGATGATCATCACAGTCGCGTCCATCATCACCGATCTATGAAAAAGTTGATGAACTAGGATTGACTTAGGGATTACCTTAGGCTAGATGGAGACTCATGTATCAGCTAGCTTACGTCTAATGTGTTTGGTCGAGCTAGGGAAGTCGATGCATTATGACTGACGGCAGTACTAGGGTTTCATCAAGGAGATAGCGATCTTCTATATTCACTAAGGACCCCTTTATTTAATCTTCATCGTGTAAGTATTAGTATAATTACACTTAAGTCCTCCAACTATCATGACATATCTAAAGACCCCTTATTGGTTGTGGGAAAACCCAAAAAGACCCCCCCATGATTCTATCGTACTTCACATGGTTGAACAACTATGAAGTTATAATCATTCTAGACCATTCATGAAGTCAATAGTTTCCTAGTTACGGTGACGTTAATTAATTTTTTTTTTTACCCGTAATCATAAACAATACCATAGACAGAAAAAATTTGGGGTGTTACAACGCTCGTTAAATTGGTGTAATTTTTTTCTTTAAAAAATCTCGTATATAAAAGATATTAACGTTTAAAAGTTATGGGAGGAAACATTAGAGATAAAAATCTAATTTTGTTTTTTAAATTTTAAATTATTATTTTCCTAAAATAAAGCCCTTGCCACATGGGATGGCACATGACACACTCAATAGAGAGAATACCCTCTTTGAGTGCCATGTCATTAAAATGGTTTTGGTTTATTATATGCATAGATGGATTGGATTTAAAAGCAAACAATAATCACCGCAGCCCTTCCAAACGCTTTCTTTCGAACAGTGGAATTGATCATTAAAAAAAAACAATAGCAGCAAACCCCCACAAACAAGTAGAGGCAGCCGCAATACACAAGCAAAACACCACACTTAGATCAGATCAAACTCTAACCACTTAAACCATTCTATACATTTGAGTTTAGACCTATCCTTGCGCTATAAAAAACCGAAAGACTTCACGTCATCGATAAATCTTAAATCTTGAAATACTTACCCAAAACAACTTCTCATCCCCAGCTTTCCCCAAATCATCCATCCAACACACAATGATCACTGTCTCATGAAAAATCTCTTTCTCGCTATCTTTTAAACCAACATGCATATCTAATTCCAAAAGTCCCTAACCGAAAAAGGTAAAGATTTTGAGGAATACTACACCATGCACTTATAGCCTGCCACACTGCCGAAGGCACCAAACACGTAGTAAGAGCTATAAATCAATTTGAAAATCTAGACATTAAAATTTACACATTAATAAATTATCTAAAGTATTATTAAGAAAATCCTTGGCATTTTCTGTTTCATTTCTTCTGTATTAGCATATTATTAATTTAATTACCAATCAGTCATGAACTCAACAAAAAGTGGTTTATGCTTAATTTTTCTATTTGAAAATGAATTTCTTTAATATTTATGCTTAACAGATATAAAGTATGGTAAATTACATGGACGAGTGTATCACATAAAATAAAATTAGGTAGTTTTAATTTGGTCATTCTTAAGATTCTATGATTTGGCATCTTCATTTATATTTTATAATGTCGAGCAAAATTGAATCTTGGTAGCTTTACTTAAAATGAGGTTAAACAAGTCACTATAACGTGGCCAGTTGTATTTCTTATCTACAAATTTCAATTATTAATTACTAGATTTTATCCCGGGAGCGTCCCGGGTTGAAAAATATAATAATTATAAATTTATAATAATACAAATAGTAATCGTAATAATTATTACTCTTGTAATTAAATAAATAAAAAAATAACCTTGCTATAAGGTGACACCATGTGTTGCAGTGTTGCGCAATTCTTTCTCATAGCTTCTCTTGATGAAGTATACATATGCATCTTTAGATAGTAAAATTCCAATGAAAGCATGACGATTGGCCTGAATTTCAACATCGTAGATAAGAACCTGATTTAAAAGAAAAAACATGATTAATGAATAACCTGAACACTTTGTTTTTTTTTCCTGTATGAACGAAACCCCACAAAAAAATAGTCATTTTTTCTTCGTTTTTTATATAGCACTATGGTACTCGTTGGAAAGATAATAAAACTCTCGTTAATTTGGTGTAATTTTTTTCTTTAAAAAATCTCATATATAAAAGATATTAACGTTTAAAAATTATGGGAGAAAACATAAGAGAGAAAAATTTAAATTTGTTTTTAAATTCTTTTTTCCTAAAATAACTCAATTTAATTTAGTAGATTAGGTTTTTTTTTAATTTGCCACACATGGCACACTCAAAAATTGATTTCTTTTATTATATATATAGATTATCGATGAAACCTTTTTTATGTTATTTATTTTAAACTTGATATCTTTGATGTTATTTTCTTTTTTGTATTGTATATTTATTTCATGATCTTATAATATCAAGTATAGTTTAATTTTGTTATATATTTTGTATTATATATACAAACATATAAATTGATTAAAACTCTTTCCGGTTCTTGTTTCCGGTTGGACTGGTTCGACCAGTAAACCAGTAGAGCTGCCGGTTTGATCGTCGGCCCGGTTTAAAAAACGTTGCTATGAACACTTTATGCTATATTATTTTATCATTTTCTTGTACTTTAACTTTATCAAACTATGTCATACTTTAAAACAGTTCACTTTACTTTGAAAACGTTATAAAGTATGTACACCGTCCTAATTACACGGTATTGTAAAGAAGGGTCTAGCTAGAAACCCACTAAGCTCTTCAGGTAACTCTAATCTTTAAGCAAATTTTCCCACTCTAGTTGTTATCTCGAACAGTCCAATGAGCCTTAGACTTAAGTTATCCCCTTTTTGAAATCAGATAACCCTGTTCTACGGAGATACCTTTAACATCACTTATCCCCAACATTGAATTCAATGGATGTATCCGCCGTTACAACCTTTACTTTAAAAATGTTGTGTGAATGGTAGACTTACACATATGTTAATTTTCTTATTTTTTTAATGCATGTAAATTTAAACACATAACTTTTTGTTGTATTTCAATAATGATGACTAAATGTAGAAAAAATTGAATTGAATGGTTTTTACTAAGTTCTTGCGGTTCTCATGAAGTATAAGAGTTATCATTTGTTTATTTCGTTATTTTAATATGATGCAAAACCATAACTAAAACTGCCTCATAAAATTCAGTTTATATAAAAATGGTTAACTAGACTTTCACTAACAAACATACCTTTAAAAAATGTTTCGTAATAAAGATGTAACAAATCCTATCCGTCAATGATACCTATCAGAAACCAGGGCATTGGAAACTCAATTTTTGACAGTGTACCAAGTGATTACCAACTGGATATTTGGGGGTAGATTGCCAACAGATAGTAGTGACTGCTTCCATGACAGTTTTCACCGACGAATTAGCCACATAATTCTCACCGATGACATAACGGCTGATTGTGTTGTCAAATTACCGACAAAATAACCCATGTTAATTAATTTTATTTTTAATTAAAAAACAATGTGATTCAACCTTCTATAGTCAGTTATGAGTCGCTAATCTATCGGTGACAGTCATTTTTCCATGTCATGGTATGCATCAATAATTGGTCAGTTATCAACAACGGTTATCAACGTTTTTTCAACTTTCATGTTCCTTTTTTGTTTTTACTAGATTCTGTCAATAATTACCGATGGGATACAGTTTGCCAATAAATTTTCGCCAGTGATACTTATTTGTTCAGCGGTGAACCGAACCTACACACTTATATGTTCGATTGATCTTCTAGATATTTGGTATCAGCCCGGTTTCATTTTATCAATTAGATTTGAACATTTGGTTTGTGTGTTCATCCAAAAACCATTCTTCATCGCTAGGATATATATATATTAACCTTATATGGGCAGTAAAAACACTATGTTAGTCACAGAGTTTCTTGATTTTATATGTTAAAATATTCTTTAGAACATGTCAAAATTCAATAATGATTTTTTAAACGCAATTCTCTTCCATCAATAATGAGTTATGATTGCAAGTTACTTTAAATTATCCCTCCCTTTAAATGGATAGAATCTAGCTTTTTTTTTTGGAAGGTGTACTTCAGCGGTGAAACCAATCGACAGACAACCCCTCGACCCGAGTTCGAATCACTACCCACGCACCGGTGTCCACTTTGAAGTTATCTCAAAACCGTTACAGGGAATTTTTTCGTGGTGTGCAGGATTCGAAATCAAGACCAAGCCCGGGCGGAAACCCTCCAAAGAGGTAAATCCTCCCACCTCTCCCCAGCTGGGCTGGAGGTCTTTGGATAGAATCTAGCTAGTATTTTTTTTAAATATATTATTTATTTAACATTTTAAAAGCATATATCATTATTCTAAAAATAACATTTTTATATTCAAGTGAATAAGGCATTGTTGATCTATAAGAGAATGAATCCAAGATAAATGGAGGTTCCACACGTAAAAGTTAAGTGTTTGGGTAAAACTTATGCAAATTGGTTAACACTTGGAATAACGAAGGGACGACTCACCACATATATTATTTTTTTCTTTATTGCCTGCCTTACACTGAATCCTAGATCCAATTTGGTATCTGGGAAGCCTACAATAGTACAAATTGATTATTATGGTTTTTTTTTTTTTTATGAACGGCGATGTCTATATAATATTAACCTGCCAGCCTTGCAACACGCTAGGGCCGACCAAACAAAGTACGGCGATGTCAAAATATTTTTTCTAAAGGCCAACCAAAATTTATTTTATACTCTAGCCTAGCACCAAATTTACATAAACCAGAACTAATATTTCGTTTTTACCTTTATTATGGTAAAGAACTAATATTTCGTTCTAATAATTAGTTTTTTTTAACAGAGTTCTAATAATTAGTTGTAAGCTCGATACATGAAATTTAACATTCGAAAAAAAAAAAGTTGTTAGCTCGAAATAATATCTTTTATTATAAGTTTTGGTTCACTAGCAAGTGACTTACAAAACTTCTCTGTGTTGATTCATATCAGCCACTATATTTGAATTTTTGTTTATTTTATTTGTAGTAGTACATAGTTTTTTTTATTCATGTCACCCCATAAAATTTTAATGTTTGTTATTAAATTGATTTGTCTTGTGCACAAAGTTTTAGTGTTGATATCATTTATTCCTGTTTTTGGTTCCACCTCAACTTAAGTTTAAACTGAACATATTGTAGGTTTTCATTGTCAAGAACCTCATAAGCATTCTAATCGGTAGATATGATAATGTTGCTTCATTATTTGAGTTTGTTTAGAAAAGTATCATAATCGGTTTATTATTTTTTTTGTACGATCTGAGAGGTTGAATAGTAACCACCTTATTTTTCTTATTCATGTACATATATGTATGACACTCTTCTAAATGTCACATTCTCTTAAGTTCAGTACCCATTGTTAATGTGTCTTTTGAGGATGTTATTAATTTATCCTACACGCTTTAAAATTAGTATGTATGTATAAGTTAGCTGGTTCGACTTGTAATTTATTCTCTTTTGTTCAAAGTTTTTATTTATTTTTTATATTTCTCTATATTTAAGTTACTAGGGCGCAACAATATGCTACACATTTTAGTTACATGGTCATTACTTGGTTATGCTAGAAAATACAACATGTTCTATTATGAAAGCAGATAAGTTCCCCGGGCAATGGGCGGTGGGAAAAACCTAAGCAAAAACTGTGATTGGTAATGTTCATTTTAAGATGCCTTCATGTTCTGTTTATGGGATCGTTAAAACACTTGGTTTCTTGGCTATTGAAAATGCAACGAGGACTTAATAGTAGGTGTGAACCGGAGGAATGGCAGCAGCTTGTGCATGTATGATGGGCAGGGGCGAAGCATTCAATGGGCCAGGGGTGGCCCTGGCGCCCTGTTTTTTAGCGCAGTGGTAGAAATTTGCGATTTTCGTAGGTAAATTGGGCCCTCCCGATCCTTGAACCAAGCTTCGCCACTGATGATGGGAATGATGTTTGGGTTCAAACAAGAATGAAACCTTCTTTTGTTGTTTCAGCGAAATGAAGTAAGTTTTGTGATTTATGTTTACTTTGATGTACTTGTATTTAATTGCTATAATTGTTACTAAGTGATACAAACAATTGGCATTTGTGGAGCGTATGCTTTTCATTTTTAATTTTTTTTAATACATTGCAACATAACGGGTTTTTTAAGTGACAAGAAGGGCATGGTTGAATCTGGAACAAGTTAACGTAAATCATTATTGAAATATATTCTAGCTTGGAAAGTGAGTGGTAACCGCTAACCTGGAAAGTGAGTATAGGGTGCTTTTGAAACAATTTTTTTTTTCAATTCACAAGCCTATACATCATCACTGCACTAGATTCAGTAATTTGGCCAAGTGAAAACGCCCTTGTCATGGTTTGACGTTTTAACTACTTTTCATCACTTATTCTAAGTTTTTGGCTTGGCTTTTATTTGCTCTTTTTATTTGTGCTCATCTTTTTGACCCTTTGCAAATGATACTTCACCCAGAAGTATTATTATTATTATTATTATTATCAAAATATATTCCGTGTTTTAAGGTAGGCCAGGTTAGATTATGCTCTCCAAAATAGCATTGGCGATTGTTTTTATGCCGGTTCTTTAATTTATACTCAATTGCTTTTCGTGAATTGATGATGTGTTAGTTGTCTTAGCAAATTGGGTTTAAAAATAACTTTTTGTGAAACCCACTGCATAACGTGTAACAAAAAAAATACATGTACCCGCGGCAACGCGCGGGGCATCCCCACTAGTTTTTTCTAAAGGCCAACCAAAATTTATTTTATACTCTAGCCTAGCACCAAATTTACATAAACCAGAACTAATATTTCGTTTTACCTTTATTATGGTAAAGAACTAATATTTCGTTCTAATAATTAGTTTTTTTTAACAGAGTTCTAATAATTAGTTGTAAGCTCGATACATGAAATTTAACATTCGAAAAAAAAAAAGTTGTTAGCTCGAAATAATATCTTTTATTATAATAAATAATTCTAAGGAGTTGCACTTTCATATTCTATCTTTTACACTAATTTTAATTTAAATATTAATTTTTAATGCATTCAAATATGAGAATATATACATGCTAAATCTTATGGTTTATCCAAATTTATTTAATCCTACAACATGAATAATCTAACATTTAAGAAAAAGAGAAAGTTTACTCTACAAAGTATGTTAACATACAAAGTGTAAGAAGGAACTGTATCCGTACACGTGGAAGACAGTTATGATGATTACCTTGTATTTAATTTTCCAACATCGGGGGTATAATAGACTTTTTTGGCATTTGTTAAATTATATTCCATTCGTTTATTAGTATTTGAATTTCAATAATTACAAAATTCAAAACCCTAACACTGCGTTAAAAAGTATGATTAGTTTAGATTTCCTTTTCTGTACTTTCTGATTTCGAATTTGACAAACACAATCCATCAGTTCATAAATATAAATCTAATCGTCTTAATCATTTCATTCAGTTTTTTGTTTTTGTATCCAGTTTTTTTTCTTTTTTCTCAATGTTTTGAACTTTTTCTTGTTTAAGGTGATGATTTGAAGACTATGGAAGTGTTTAAGGGGTTAGTTTTGTATTGCATGATTTTTTACTGTTTTTGCGTACTATTACAATAATAATTCTGTTTAAGTGATCTGTTTTGAAGACTATTGAAGTGTTTAAGGGGTTAATTTTATTGTTTTTTTTTCAGGATTCATTGAAGATATGTTTACACCTATGCTTGCGTTTAAGTTGAATTTGTTCTTGCGTTTATTAATATTTTTGCATATAACTTTTAGTTTGATGCTTTTTAACACCAGTCACATTGTAAATTAAACTTGTGTTTTAAGAAAACATTAGTTGTGTTTTTTTTTTTTTGAAGACTATGGAATTATTTAAGGTGGTCAGTTTTTGTACTTCAATGATTTTTTGTTGTATTTTCTTTCTATTACCATAATAATTATGTTCAAGTGACTATTGAAGTGTTTAAGGGTTAATTTTATTGTTTTTTCAGGATTCATTGAAGCTATGTTTACACATAGGCTTGCGTTTAAGTTGGATTTGTACTTGCGTTTATTAATACTTTTTCAGGATTCATTGAAGCTATGTTTACACCTATGTTTACACATTGTAATTACGTTTATTCAGAATAGTAGTTGCGTCTTGTTTTTTATCATACTGATGATATTTGTTTGTTTGTTATTCCCAACTTGGGTTTGAATATTTATATATTTGCGTTTTATTTTTATTGTGACATCTCATACAAAATAATAAAGAAGAACTAAAAAACTAGCCAAAAAATATAATATTAATAAAAACTTAGATCCATTACATCTAATGATAAAAACAAAACATGATTAAAACATACCAACCAACCAAAACACCCCCTCCCCTCCCAACATCTATAAAGAATTTAGAGGGTGTTTGGGATTGCTTATTTAACTCCAAAAGTGCTTTTAGTAAAAAAGTGCTAATTGATTTATGACTTTTTGAAAAAGAGTTTCTAAAAAAATGTTTGGATTAGCTTTTGTGGTGGGAAAAGTCAATAAGTCAATAACTTTTTTGTTAAAAAGTGTTTGGTTTAGCTTATTAGTGTAAAATAACAAAAAGCCAGGATTTCTGACTTTTTGAAAGCAGTTTTCCACCCTTATTGAAAAACCAAAACCAAAAGTGCTTTTGATTTACACAAATACCTTATTGACTTATTGGCTTTTGGAAAAAGCCAATAAGTCAATAAGTTGTTTTGTAACTCAATCCCAAACACCCTCTTAGTATCTGGGGGGAGAAACTGTGAAGTTAGTTTCTCCCTTAAACTAAACCTGCATGTCCTCAGGGTCCAAATGCTCATCATTTAACTCTTCTTCTTCTTTTTCTTCTTTTTCATAGTCTAATGTTGGGTCCATTTCAAACCGTAGTTCAACTTGAGCCATGACCATCACCACAAGTTTTAAACCAAACTGTGCTCCAGTTCGGTTTATAAATGGTTTTCTCAGACAAGCTTTTTAGAAAATTTATCCCTAGAAAAAGAGATCTCCTTAGGGTGGAAGATTTCTGCTTCCCCATCATCAAACATCACCTCCACCTCAAAGCTTTCTTCGTTAATTTAGTATCTGGGGGGGGGGGGACTGTGAAGTTAGTTTCCCCCTTAGACTCAACCTGCATGTTCTTAGGGTCCAAATGCTCATCATTCAACTCTTCTTCTTCTTCTTCTTCATAGTCTGATGTTGGGTCCATTTCAGACCACATTTCAACTTGAGCCATGACCATTACCACAAGTTTTAATTCAAACTGTGTTTCAGCTCGGTTTATAATTGGCTTCTCAGACAAGCTTTTTAGAAAATCAATATCCCTAGAGAAAAAGATCTCCGTAGGCTGAAAGATTTCTGCTTCCCCATCATCAAACGTCACCTCCACCTCAAAGCGTTCTTCGTTAAATTCCCAGCTTTGCACACCCCTCAGCTCACAACTTTTAAATATTTTTTAGTACATCAAACAGTTTAGTTACCTCTGTTGATTCACTTAGATGAGGAACACCCAGTGCAAGCATTTTTTTCAGCACAGGCTTGGTACTGTTTCGGAGCACACTCTCTGCACACCTATACACTCTCTTTCGGTTATCACTCATCATCAAGTAGAATTTTCTGTTGTCATACCACCATGTGCTCAGAGTTCGGTTGTCTGTCATTTATGAGCTTTTGATCGGTTTTTTTTTACTTTGGGGTTAGGAGAGGATTATGGAAGAGGATGAAAATGTAGAGGTGCCCTAAAATGTTCATAGATTATGTTATTATATTGAGTTGATCTTGTATAGTTAATACATGACCTTTCACATTTCTAAAAAAATATTTTTTAAGTTGAACAGTTTTCAATTTCATCATGACTGTTTATATTTCTTTTTCTTATCAGTTTGAAATGACATCTATGTGATTGGGTTATGTGATTTGTCCTTTTTTAAACCGTCACTTTTGAAATTTATAGATGTATATTACATTTTTAACAAATATATCTTAACATTAATTTTTTCAGATGTAATTGTTTGTTTGTTTTAAAAAATCATGTCATTTGACAGTGAGCATATTTTTATAAATTGGATGCCCAAACTATAACCTGCGTTTTACCTTAACATATTTATTTACTTTTTTAAACCTTACGATTTTGTTTGAATCATTTTTATATTAATTGCGTGTTTTTTTTTGTCCACCATAGAAAATATGTTTTGTTCTACATTTTTCACTCTTTTGGCTTCCCAATAATAAAATCATCCTGCCTGTTCTGCAGTTTTTCTTTTGCTTTTTTCAGCACCGTTTTCTTTAGATCATACTTGTCAAAATTCTCTGCAAGTTCAATAATATTTTCCCTTGCCATGTTGTATTCATTAAGTATCATCTATGCACAACATTTTTGCCACAAACCTTTAATCTGCTTAACTTGTTTATCTCCTTCTTTGTGGAAGCCACACGGCCATTTTTTTCTCCCTTGTATGTTTTCATGTGTCGCATTACAAACACACCGCAGTCGACCTGGTTGTTCACTGTTCTCCAGTCCACTTCCATTCATTCTATTGTTGATTTTTCCGGTTTTTGGATTTCTTGGTTGTCTGGGCATGTGTTCTTCAAGAGAGTGCATAATAGTTTTCGCTGCAAACCATTTGAATAATTTATGAGTTAGATTTCATAATAAACATGGTTGCGTTTAAAAGTTATACGTTACGTTTACCAGTTTCACTAGGACTCCTTTGTATCTTTTGATGTATGTACCTCCACATGCTGAGTTGTCAAATAGCTCAATGGTTAAATCTCTCATATGGAAGCACACCATGTAGAAATGTCTTTTTATCAGCAGTGGGCAAATGATTATGTCAAATTCATCTACTCTTTTCACATCCAATATTTCCATTAGGGTTAGGACATTATCTGAAAAAATCTTCATTGTTTCCTCCATTGATTTTCCTTTGAAATAATACTTATCAGGCTGCACTTATACAAGGTTAAAATATTGCGTTTAAGTAGCCTACTTTTCATACAATAACCATGAAACATATACTACTTGCGTTTTGGTTATTAACACTATTTGCGTTTAAACTCATCATTCACTTTTCAACTTGCGTTTAATAGTAAGTACCACTTGTGTTTAAATATAAACAAACATACCAGGGTTTGTGTGGTGCAGAACAACCTATAAACTGAGACCTCACTTCTATTATTTCGTTGCTCATAATTCAATAACTCTGTCCATGTGCCAACTACACCTTGGTGTAGCCATATTCCGCTGAAAAACTTTCCATCACTACTTTTGGTATCTCCAACCTCACTGACTGGTATACATGTTGGCTACATGTTTTAATAAAAGTAGTCAAATAAGATCACTTAAGCTGTAACAAAATATTTATATACCATAACATAGGTTACAATTGTTCGGTTGTTGGTGCCATGATGTATTGAAACACTTTCATGTCCTCGCGTGTTAGCCTCTCCACTATGAAAACTACGCGGTTAATGTATGGCGACAGCAACGCTGGTGCGGGGAATTTCTCTTTTTTTTCCGCGACCCTGTTCATTCTCTTCTGTACCCTTAGCTTCATTTTACTGAATTTCTGGGGACGTAGGTTTAGGGATTGGTTGAGCCTTTGGTGTCTCCACATTTTGTTCTACATCAGCTTGACATAATGGGTTTTTTGATATAACATGCTCAACATCTGTATGATGATCCCCAAATCATCAAGTGTTTCCTCGAAAACATCTTCATTGTTCCCCCTTTTATTTTCATCTTCATTTTTATCGTGTGGATCAACTCTTTCACCTTCAACATTTTCATCTATTTTCATCCCTTCCATGTCAGCTTCTTCTTCAACCTCAACCCCACCAGTTGGATCATCATCCTTTTGAACATCATCATTTTTATCAGAAAGTATATCATCACCCATGTTGTTATCCTTTTCCCCTTCATTGTTATCCGCTTTGATATTGCCTTCTTCTCCACCCACCAATTGACTAATTATGTTGTCCTCCTTATGTGTAACATCATCCTTCTCAGTTGTTTTGTCAGCTATATCCTCGTTGACATGTTCATCATTCCAATCATTTTTTCTCCAAACTGATATTATCAACTTTCCGCCCCCTAATCATTATCACCAATGGCATTATCATTTGCTTGTTTATCAGTATCATGTTCTATGTTTTCGTTTAAAAAATCCACGTCTTCGGCAGAATTATTTTTTTTTCATTTCTTCATTTATTTTTGTTGTAGTTGCATCCTTTTTACTAATAGCAGTCCATTTTTCACACCTCTCCAACAAATCTAGAATCCAAGAATATTTGCTTCTTATTACTTCAACCATTTCATTCATTTCTTGCTCAATTTCTTAGTATCTTTTTAATATTTCTATCCATCAAAGACACTCATAATAACTTTGTTACTGGAGTTTTAGCCCGCGATATTATGTAATCATCATTGAAGTTCACATTTTCTTGCATATCCTTTGTTGGTATCATCAGCAATGCATTGACGACTTCATTCACATTACCTGGGCTAACTTCATTCACATCATCTTTTTCTGCAGTAGCTACATTATCATTACATGCAAATGGACCGTTGTTATGTACATATTCTTCCATTTCAGCCACTATTGATGATGTTCTGTAACTGATGGCCGATGTTCTTAATGCAGCCTATAAATTTTGGTGTTTGTAGAACCCATGTGTGTACAGAATTTGTGACATGTAACATAACATTAATTTTGCATTAAAATGTGATTGAATTTATAACTTAGATGCTTTTTTTCAAAGTTACTTACTGTTAGCAAAGTTAGAGGACCATTATACAACTCCTTATACCCACTCCATTCAGATTTGGTCCTGTATAAACATTCAACCATGTATGCGCACCAATTCATATTTGCAATTTCATCCTCATCATCAATCCCTTGCAAGAATATTTGGTTTATTGTAGTTGACTTTTTTATTTCTCCAAAAACTATGTTCTAGAGCACCAAAAAAATTAGTTTAAACAAGAGACCACCATTTTGATGGCCTTTTATCAGATTCAGGACGTTTTTAACAGTTACTTTGTTCGTCGGGAAATATTGGGATGCCGCATCGCTCATGCATCGTTGCGTCTGTTATGTTAAGTTTATGATCACCCATATTCAGCTCGCATGTTTCATCATCAAAGTTCATGAGCAACCAGTATCCGGAGCCTTTTGCAGTTGAATCATACTCAAAAGTTAAACTTGTTCAAAGCCCATTCTTTAACGTCTTCCTTCCGTTCATCAGACAATATCTTGATTGTTGACACAAAATCCCTATGCGAGCATCTCATGCTTATCCTTTTGTCCATGTACTAAAAAAAATTGTTACTCTTATTCTTTTTATGAAGCTTTTCGTTTTTTGAGTTTTTTTTTCACATTTTTCCCTTTTTCTTTTTCGAATCAACATCTTTGGACGAAGATGAATCAATGACCACATGCTTTTTTCTGTCTTGTTTTTTTGGCTTCTTTACCTCCAGAACTTCATCAGACGATGTTTGTTCCAACAACTTTTGTCCTTTTCCTCTCAACTTGTTTTTCTTTATCAATGTGCTTATAGGTTGCTCATATTCATCAATTGGTACAAACAGAATAATAGCATACTTTGAAATATCTAGATTTTAATAGGAACATATTAAAATGCTAGTTATACATGCTTCAAACACAACTCTTAACATTACAAGACATTCAAGTGTATTTTCAATACCAAAACACATGTTATAAATTCAAGCACAAACAAACGCAAGTTCACTTCATACAAACACAAGTTGTATATAATCACAAAAACTACTTATGAACATCATTTGCGTTTTAACATACTTACACATTACAATATAGGTTCCTATATACACGTTTTTCTGCATGCATTGCGTCATTAACAAAACATTTAAGTTATATACCAAAAAATATGCAAACATGGCTTTCACAATCCCTCGCTAAGCATTGCTAACACTTCTGATGGAGTGTACAACACATCACCATCTAGGTTGTCTACCGCACCTTCTTGCCCTGCCATATCAGCATTCGACTCAACTTGTTCTTGAATATTATTCTCGCTTCCATAACTGCTTCATTTTGTACATCCCTTGCATGTGCAACATTCCCTACTGGAGCAGGGAGTATCTGCCCTCCACAACTTCTTCATGTTGTTCAACGTTCTCTTCCTCGTCAGGGACTATATGGTTTCTATTTCTACGCTGATATACCAAACCATAACGTCTTTGAGGCTGCTGCACTTCGTTTATGTTATTAAAATCTTAAATCATCATTACTATCATTAGGTTTATCACAAATACATTTTACTTTATTTGAGTTATATAATCTCCATTTCTGTTTTACCTAATAAATAAAAAAAATTCGGGGACACATGACATGATTCAAGACGTCCCTTCATTTTTGTTATTCTTCCTAAGCTATATACCGATTTAACATACAAGCGGGTCTTTACCTGTTTCAAATTTACATGACTTTTCAATATTATATTTACTACATTCCTCATTTCGTTTTCATCAACCTCGCATGTTTTTCATCATTTAAACTCTGATATTTTTATAGTGAAGTATTGATTCACTATTATTTTGTTTCTGGTTTTTCTCCAATTCAAATCTCAAATCATCATTACTGAAAATTTGCTTAAAATCTCTAAATATCATTACTATCATCAAGTTGATCACAAATACATTCAACTTTATTTTAGTTATATAATCTCTATCTCTATTTTACCTAATAACTAAAAAATTTAGGGGTCGCATGACACAATTCTAGGTATTTTCGGTTTTTGTTGTTATGCTAAGCTGTATACCTAATTCACGTTTAACTTATAAGCGGGTCTTTACTCGTTTCAAATTTACCAAATTTACTTTTCAATATTACATTTACTACATTCCTTGTTTCGTTTTCATTAACCTCACACGTTTCATGATTTGAACTTTGCCATTTTTATAATGAAATAATAATTCACCGTTATTTTCTTTCTAGTTTTCCAAATTATGTATTTAAAGTTGTGATTTGCATTTTACTCTTTTGTCTTTTATGACCGCACATATTTAAGATTATCAAAATATAACCAATTTTTACTCATTCAAATCGTGTAATACATGAGATTATAAAACTAATATGCAAGTAAACAGGTTTAAACGCCAAACTAAACAACATCAAATAAAGATACTTAATTGCCAATGTGGGGGTAGCCAATGTGGGGGTAGCCCACTTGGTAAAGGTTTATGCCTCTTAGGGGTAACATTAGCCATTCAAAAAAATAAAGATGCTTAATTAATACCTCTCTCTTGTATGAAAGTATGTTTACTAAGTGTGTTAAAAAGAACAAATATAAGTGTATGTTTATGAATTTATTGGATCTTTTCCTAACAACAAAAGGTCACCCTACCTTGACTCACCCTTTTAGATTTATCACCCACCCATTTCCTTTTATTTATATTATATTTATATTTTTATTATATGTATTTGATGTTATCAATCTTTTTGTTATACTAAAAACACACCCCACCTTGACTCTCCCTTTTAGATTCTCACCCAACCATTTCTTTTAACATATAGAATATGTAGAACTATTATAAAGTTTTTAATCAAACAAGCTTACAAGAAAATAGTTTAAACAATACACACATACACAGTAAAATCTCATTTTAGTAGAGAGTTGTTGATTGAGTTTGGCAAACCTTTTCCATTGAGAAATACAGCTCCAAAACCTCTTCTAGACACGTACAATGTGAAGATAGTAGCTGTGATACCCCGCAATTTCAGGTTCTCACTTTAACTAAACTCTGGTTACATTCTATGCATTCTAGTTAACTAGGGTTAGCTACATAAGTTACACATTGCACGGTTATAGGTTAATAACTGCATGAGGTGGTAATTCGAGGAATTACCAAACTATTTACATGAGTAGTGAACCCCGGACGTTGGTGTATTGTTAAACAAAATGATTGTGAAGTAATTGTTTGAGATTGATTACAATTACGTGCTTCTATGATACTCTGTGAAACTATGTGAAAACTGTATGTGATTACGTGAACTTAAACCGAATACGTTAATAAAAACCATAATGGATGGACCATTAGGATGGTTGGGGTCTTAACACATGGGGTTACACTTATTATGATCCAAAATAGTGAAAACATCGATAGAAACACGTTGTACGACGAAGCAGGCCACCCAACGCGGGCCGAAGGGCTGTGAGCGGCCGCTCACAGGCTCCGAGCGGCCGCGCGCAGGTGCCAGCTATCACCAAACGACTTAAACTTGTATTTAAGCACCTTAAGTCTCTTGTATCCTCAAAACTCAAACCCTAATCGCCCCTACTGCCCTATTTATGAAATTTTAACCCCTAAAACACCTACCAAGGCTCAAGAACATCAGTCGGGAAGCTTGGAGAGCATTCGGTTGATTGTTTGAAGTGCTTGTGGTATAATCTTCATTCTCTTGCGTTTTAATCTTCTTTAATATGTTTTTAACACCATAATCATGTTTGTCCAGATCTGAAACACTTTTGTAAACATTTAAAACTTGGTTTTTATAATGACTACAAGGATTAATCATGTTGATAATTGATGATATTATGTGTTTGCATGGTTATGCATGTTCTTGAGTTTTTAGACTTCTAGGGTTTGCGTATGATAATATAAACATGTATATTGCTAGGTTATGATCAGATAATGTCTTATAGATGTTGTAGAATGTTTTAATTGGTGTTGTTGATTGATAATACGCAACTAGGGTTCGATATAGTTATTGTTATTGCATGATTAAAATCTGGACAGAACGCCTTTATGCCGACTTGTAGGGTCTGTTACGTGGGTAAAAAGCTATTGTTTTGATCTATTATTTGCATGGTTGTAATGTACATGGTCTTAGCTTTTCATAATGGCAAAATCGTCTGATTTGGATTTCCGTTTGAGTAGTTTTTGAAATTTTAATGATTAAGAGGTCATATCAGAATTTCGGATTAACAAACTGAGTCAACTTTAAACCATCATAACTCGGGTTTTATAAAGAATTAAGTAATGAAATTTTACAGTAATTCCAACATTGAAAAACTCGGCTTCCAAATGGATTCATCCCGTTTTTGATGAATACACAATTTTTAGAATATTTTCTACTAAACTGACCTGTTATGAAAATTTTCTGGACATAGCTGTGTTGTACGAAATTTTCATAATTTTTGTGTTTGGTTTTAAGACAAAAAAAAATATGGGTTAAGCACTGAATCCCAATGAATACTCAGTAAAAAATTTGGGACTTTAATTCATTCGTTAAAGTATTTTAAATAATTCGTTTTCCAGCGCACAATCTGTCCTAAAAACGCAGATTGTGTACGGGATCTTTATGTGCAATTTTGGAGTCTATATGGTATGTATTTGACATGAACTTGTATGGACACTTGTATG